>JBBPCW010264327.1:0-12328 GCA_037974425.1 Phenacogrammus interruptus
CGATCTCTCTCTCTCTCTCCCTCTTCCTCTTTCTCTCCTCCCCTCTCTCTCTCTTTCTCTCTCTCTCCCTCTTCCTCTTTCTCTCCTCCCCTCTCTCTCTCTCTCTCTTTCTCTCTCTCTCCCTCCTCCTTTTCTATCTCTTCTCCCCCCTCTCTCTCTCTCTCTCTCCCCCTCTTCCTCTGTCTCTCCTCTCTCCTCCCCTCTCTCTCTCTCACCCTTTGTCTCTCTCTCTCTCTCTCTCTCTCTCTCTTTCTATCTCTGTCTCGCTCTTCCTCTCCCTCTTGCCGTCTTTCGTTCTTTCACCCCCCCTCTCTATCTCTTATTCTCTCTGTCCCTCTTCCTTCTTTTCCCATCCTTTTTTCTATCTTGTATGCAGCATTTCTGATGTATCTAGAGCTTCCACAATGCCAAGAGCGATGCTTTCTCTCTTAAACTGATTCCACCCCTCTATAAATCAGAACCTGATTGTTTGATTCCCTCATGATGCTGATGGATAATCTGAGATGGTGGGACTTCAGACCAGTGGAAAAGCTCACATAGCCTACTTAGAAACCACAGAGAAAATATCCGATTGGACAATTTTCCATTGGGTTTTTACAAATGTAACCGTTTCCAACCTGATAATAAATTAGGGTAGTGTGGTGGCACTTACTGACTGTGAAACAAATATAAATCTATAGAGTCAACAAAAAAAATAACCATAAAATATTTACTAATCTTTCTAAACACAGGGGTCACGTTAATCAATGAAACACTGGTCAAGTGTGAAATTTGTGTGACTGAAGCTCCAAGAACCATCTTTCAAAGTCACTTTCTTTTAAAGATCTTTCCTTCTTGATCCATAATCATTTAACTGGGAAGTTAACTGGTTAATTGGTTAATTGGTGTTTGTGATTGACAATAGAAAAGCTATGCAAATGTGTTCTAGTTATGCTGCTGAAACTGATGAAACACCTAATGAGGACCAGAAGCTCTGGTTTCAGGTGTTTCTATGTTTGGAGCTTCTAAAGTGCAGTGAATGTGGAGCAGAATGAAGCTCAGAGACGGACCTCAGATCAGTCGCCTGCCATTTTATCTGCAGTCCCAGTTCCCTGTGGGACTCACAGGAGTTCACACCCTGCTGCTCTTCACACACAGCCATCCGAAACCTGACCCAGTACTGCAGGAAAACAGGACATTTACATTTCCCTGAGTGCATCTACTGCCCATTGTTTCGTCTTCAGTGCACTGATAATGGAACTGGCATTGGGTTTTGTAGGTCTGCCACAACAACTCCTGAGAGACTCTGTTCCATGTCATTGCGAACATTAGCTGGACCCACAGAAGCCACCACAAATCCTTAAACCGAATCTGCCGAATCCATAACATGCGTTTGATTTCCACAGACAACTACATTCCTATAGAAACTGAAAATATGATGCAAAAACTGAAGCAATGTCTCTTTTGCTTCTATTGTAAGTGAGACAATATTTTTCTGGGGTTTCATTGAAGGCCAGTATTCATAAGGCTACATGACACATGCTTAGGGCTTTCATTATAACTGACATAACCCAACATAAACATTTAAAAAGCTAATATATGCCTACTATAAGTGGAACAGTTTTTCTGGTTTTATCGAAGAAAAATAAAGCCTGAATTCAGAAGGTGACATGACACATAAGGCTTTCATGATAACTGACGTAAATGCTATTGGATCAGTGCACAGCCAATCACAGCCTGTAAATGTGGCAACGCTCAATGCCATTGGATCAGAGCTCAGCCAATCACTGCTTGAAATATTGACAATGTCCAGTGCTAATGGATCAGAACACTGCCAATCTCTGACTGTAAATTTAACAAAGCTCAACACTATTGGATCAGAGAACAGCCAATCACTGTCTACAACTTGCCCAAAAATGCCTGACTTCTTTGCATCAAAGTCCTCTCAATCACCTTCCACCCCCATCAACATAACCCCATTATGGCCAACCTGTTCCTCCCCTGAAAACAAAAACGGCACTGTTTCCATCTCTTCTTTATTTATTTTTTTCACACTATTTGAAACAAACATGATGTGCTTCACATCACATAACCATTTCAGAACAACAACATCAAAAGCTTTTAAAATGGCAAAGCGGCAGAAACAGGATTCTGAAGGATGAATTCTGAGCTGATGAGGGCTGAAGGCGCTACAGAATATTACTCAGCATAACCAATAGCACATTAACTGCTGGTTTTATGCTGGAATATATGAGTTCTCCTCCTGTGAAGTTGCCAGTTGTGGTGATGGGATGTTTCCTGATGATCATGATGACACTGTGCTCACATCAGCCTGAGCTGCATTTTCCCTTCAGTTTTTGGCTGCGTTTGGCGCTGCCTCAGGGCTGCGGCTGTGATAACCTGCGCCTGTCTTCTTTCATACAGAAACATTTTTCTCCGCTGCTCCTGGAGCCAATGGACTCGTAAATGAGCTGCGGGCCGCTGATCCGCCGCGTGTTTCTATTTTTCAGTCTGATAGACCACTTTCTCTTCCTCCATCTCTCGCCATTTGATTGGAAACTCCTACTACAGTTCAATAACACAAACATCTAGTTCTCATTCTCTCTCTATTTTCATAGCTCCCTCTCTCTTTCTCCCCTCTCTCTCTGTATCTCTCTGTTTCTCTTTCTCTATTTATCTATTTTTCTCTCTCTCTCTCTCTTTCTGTCTTCTCTTTTTCTCTTTTTCTTTCTTTTTGCTTTCTCTCTCCTATTTCTTTCTTTTTTCCTTCCTTCTCTTTTTCTTGCTTTCCCTCTCTGTATCTCTCTTTCTTTCTCTCTTTCCCTCCCTTTCTTTCTCTCTTTTCTCCCGTTTTCTTTCTCTTTCTTTCTTTTTCACTCTCTTTGTGCCTCTCTTTTTGCTTTCTTTCTCCCTCTCTCTCTCTGTCTAATTTCACTCTTTCTACACAGCTCTTTCCCTCTTTCTCTCTGTTTCCCTTTCTCTCCCTACCCCTCTCTCCATTGTTCTCTCTTAGCCAAGACAAGAACTCGAGGCCACAGAGACAGGTGCACTTAAATGTGTTTGCTCCATGTCCAAAAATGTGGTTATCCCAGGAAATGGGACCTTTAATGTCCTGGCTGTCCCATTCTTGCTGCTTTTTCCACTCTTTTCACATTTTCTGGCTACTTTTTTCACCCTTTGTATTTGTGACCTACAGAAGGACCGGCTTGGTGAAAGAGGACGTTTCTGCCACTCTATCATTTTTGCATTTTCGCTGTGTGTGGTCCTCTGGTCCTGGATCTTTCAGTAAAATGAATAAGCAGAAGAGCAGGACAATAGACCAGCACAAGTCCATTTATTTGAGCTGCTGGTTTTGTGGGTTTTATTTAAATGTATGAATTCACCACCTTTTGCCCTCATTAGGGGCCACTTGTCTTTTTTGTCTTTTATCTGCCTGGTCTCTGGAGCAGGAACAGAGGTGTGCAGAAGAATGTAAACCCTCTCCTCTGTTAAAGCTCTAAATGCTGACCCAGCTAGAAGCAAAACATCCTGCAGAACCGAGAAACTCATAGAAGTGTGGTGATACATCCAGCATCTCTCAGCTTAGGACCTAAAGAGTGTTCAGCTCTGTCCTTCTCTTTCTGGATCCTTTTGGAGCTCCAGAGTGAGATTTGTGAGAACAGTAGTGGAGCAGCTGAAAGCTGAGTGCAGGTAAACACAAACTGGAAATATACGTGAATATATACGTGAAAAGGTGTCATAACTTTTGCATGCTTCATATTTGTTGCCCCAAAAATGTCAAATTCATCAAAAAACACTAAATGCAATTTTACACAAACAATGAATACAGCATTTATTTATTTACTTAAATATAATTTTGTTCTCATTTTGTATTGTATTTTTGATTTGGTATTTCTTTTATATTCATTTTTCATTTCTTTTATTATTTTCATTTCCTTTCTTTTGTTTGCGTCCTTTTCCAATTTAGTCATTCCCACTATCTGGGTGCCCCCCCCTCCCACAATAAAAAAAATAAAACCAAAAAAAGGGGGTAGCTGGTAGCCTAGAGGTTAGGACATTCGATTCTCCACACACTGCTCCCTGGTAGCTGTGTTCGTACCTGCCCCCTGCTTCACTTGGTGAATGGGTTAAATGCAGAGGAAGAATTTCGTGCTGTTCACGCTGTGTATGACAGAATGGTAACTTCAATGCTACGGATTTTCGTGTGTGTGTTTATTTCTGAGGGCATGCCATCAAGTGTCATATTCTTACAAAATTGGCCACCTTTATTTGGACTCATCACTTTATCTAGCCTATAGTTATTTTAACCCAAATTGGTTTGTTATTATAAACACACCGAAAGAAAAGGTGCCACTGTAGAACAGCAGCCATGATTAGGAAACACTTTTTACACTGGACTACATCCCAACCCCAGATTAAATCTCCAGCATCAATTTGACCAGTCAGCTTTAAGTCCTTCTCAAGCCACTACCATGAGACCTGGCAAGTTTGGCCAAGTGAGCATTCTTTTGCATGGAAAGCAGCAAAGTAAAGGCACCATGTCTGCTGCAATTAATTTTCTTCATTTGCCACTTACACAATTATACAGCAGCACTTTCTCTAACGAGCCCTGGGTTTAAACTTCCGCCTGTGAGGCCGCCCACAGCCCTTCACCAATTCAGATGAAGCCAGTGAAAATGCTAAAAGATGTTTCAAAAATGAGCAATTCTTTTTGCAATGGTTATAAAATTAATGTTGGAAATCTTTGCATAGCACACCTGGTCAACAGTCATGGCCAGAAAACAAAAGCCGGCTGTGATCAATGGACATAAATCAAAGAGTCTGATGAGATTTATATTATGTCTGCAAATAATACCGTATCATTCACTGCACTGACTCGGATGAAGCGCGGCCCCAGTACAAGGCTTGAATGCAGGCTGAGGCCAATGGGAGTAGAGAGCCGGCGGTTTGATACAAAGCAATGTTTTGGCATGCGTGGCATTTTTCACAGTTAATCAACTTATTGTATGCCATCCCCAAAACACACACATCCCACTATTAACTAAACTCAGGCCAGCTGCTTAGCTCCTGTTATGATGCCCAAAGGGCCGACCCCAGCTGGGTGATAACACACTGACACTGGAGGCTCCTCTGGTGGTTCTGCTAGACGACTGGTGCCCATTTCCACTCCTGGGCCTGATGTTCCCCTCTGATAATCAGAAATGCTGACCATCCGTTCACATCCGAGTAAAGATATGTTATAATAACAAAAGGAGAACATACAGTTTTGCAAAATCCCTATTATTTCCTTCTATTTTGATTTGAATCATCTTGTTGTCGCAAAACTACCATTTCATTCCTGTCAAACTGCCTTATATTCGACAAACTAGGCAGATTACATAAAAGAAATGGGAAGATGGAGAGGAAGAAGAGGTAGATGAAAACAAAGACGAAACAGAAAAAGGAGGAGAGGAGGAAAGGAAGAAGAAGATGAAGAAGGAAAAAAAAGAAAAAGTAGAGAAAAGAGGAAGTGGAGGAAATGAAGAAGAAAAAAGACAAGATAAGAACAAGAAAACAAGAAGAAGAAAAGTAAGAGAAAGAAAAAGTAAAGAAAAAAAGTCATTAAAAGTTCTTTAGCAGCTCTGAGTTGGATTTGAGGGGTGGAGGTAGGGGCAGCTGGTAGCCTTGTGGTTAGGGCATTCGCTCTGCGATCAGAAAGTCCAGGTTCGATTCCCAAGACCGCTAGGCTCCTCTGAGGTACCCTGAGCAAGACACAGTCCCCGGGTGCTGCGTTCCTGCTGCCCCCTGCTTCACTTGGTGAATGGGTTAAAAGCAGAGGTTGAATTTTGTGCTGTGTTCACCTATGACAAATGGTCACTTCACTTTAAGGGGTGGAGGTAGCTCAGTGGGTGGAGGTAGCTCAGTGGGTAGGATACTTGCCTCCAGACCAAAAGGTCATGGGTTCGAATCCTACCTTCAGCACCACCACTAGGTCCCTGAGCAAGACCCTAAACCCTAAGTTGCTCCAGGGAGACTGTCCCCTGTAGTTAGGGAATGAAAGTCACTTTGGATAAAAGCGTCTGATAAATGCCATGAATGTAAATTTGAGAAGCGCAGATTCACCAAAACACTTAAGTACATTTTTGGGGGTCAGAACTTCTAAAACAGAACAACAGCATGAATTATATAAACAGACAAATTTAGACCAGAGAGCCTGTAAACACCACCACCAAGAACAACCAGGAGGTAGTAACTGTATAAGCTGTACGCAGTATTTCCAAATCTGTTCTTTTTGTGTCAATTTAGAGAGAAAAATAGCCCTAAAAGGCAGAAGAACAAGGAGAACCAGGAATGGAAGCGAGTAAAGCAGCACTGTAACGTCTTCATTTTGAACTCTTCATTGTGTAAATAAGTCCACAAAACTGGTCATTCTGCACATTTTAATTCATGATTGCTGTTTATTAGGAACACCTTGTGCTTCCTCTCACTAGCCACTTTAGAACCCACTACTTTGGACGTCCACTCCGAAAGTGCAAACTTAGCACATTTGTCTTTGTGCATTCTTTTTAATGTTCAGACCTTAAGAATATGATCACTGATGAAGAACACTAGCATTAACAGGTGGGCTTCAGTCTCTGTAGACTGTGGCAGTAAATGTCTAGTGAATATGAAAAACCGACAGAAGTTTCTGTTGAATTTTGTGGGATTATTAGTGTGAGGGCCCTTCTCTGATTGGTGGGAGATGCACTTTCAGAGTGGACCTCCAAAGTAGGGGGTTCTAAAAAAGTGGCTAGTGAGAAGCCCCTTCTCTGATTGGTGGGAGATGCTTCCTTACTGCCTAGCTAATCGTTTCCAGTGGGATTTCTCATGACTGGGAATGAGGCTGACTTTAAACATTTTAAGCAGTTGCAGTGATATCTCATGGGGTCGGGGCTTGAACTCGAGATCCAGGACCGGAAGCACTGGCAGCACTGTAACCTCTGCCATTTACATTGTAAAATACATCTTTGTATGTAAAATTTAGTACATTTTAATGCACGATTGCTATTTATTAGCTGTGTTTATGCCCTTAATACAAACAGGAACATCAGGTCGTTTGACTGGGGGTGTTCAGATGTTTTCAACTTTACAGGAACATAATAACATTTCATGGCATTTACTGGGCATCTGAGATGGACAGTATGAGATTTTGTGCTTCACAACATCACCCTCTGTGTACATCTATCAGATCTGGCATTCTTTCTCAGAGCAGGTCATCGGATCCTTCACAGCAGCGAAAACAGCGCCCTCTGCAGACAGCAGGAGCGCAGAAAATGCTCTTGTTAGTGTGAATGTTGTTTTTTTGGGTTTTTTTTTTTAGAGGTGTGAAGACATATGACTATATGATATTTAATAGTCTGTCAATCCATCACAGAGAGAGAAACAGATGTTCAGGTGTGCTCTCAGGGGTGCAGGAGGGGAGCGGAGTGTGAGGAGAGGAAAAGAGGAGAGGAGGGAGAAAACAGATTCTTGAGTGGAGAGCTGCCCCTTCATGTCACTGCTCTAACATACCTGGTGATTTGCATATTAGGGTTGAGGTAATTAGCACGTGCGTGACTGAGAAACATTGAAGAAGCAAAACCTCCATGTTTTGGAACAGGTTCTGACCACAGGGTCAGGTATTTTTGGATGGTGGACCATTTTCAGCCAAGTTGTGCCTCGTAGATTCATAGCACTGGGGCTACCATACCTTCACCACTTCAGAGAGGGTCCTGAGAAGGTGCCCCGCCTAAATAAAATCAGGTACTGCATCTTTTAGTCCAGATTCTGTTCACAGGGCCACACCTTTCTGGACGTTTATGGGTGGTGGACCACCCTCAACCCAGCTGTGCTGCATATAAATACCAGGCTTCCACCAGTTCATGGAAGGTGCTGAGTAGGTCCCTTAACCAAATAAAAATCTGGTTAGTGTTCGGTCTACAGTGGCTTCATTCCAGGATGATGGTGTCCTCCATTGTAAACCCGTAACGGTGCTTCTAAAAGCATCTGGTAAAGGGAGGTAGAAGGGTGGGCTTTCCAACTGGCCATATGGCATCCCTTCCAGAAGAACCAACTATTTAAAAAGTACTTTGGAGACCAATGAACAGTGGTTGTGTTATGCTTTCTACAATAACCCGAGGCAGGTAAATAACACTGGGTGGTGAACCTAGCTGTGCTTCATATACATGCCACTACCATACCTCCACCACCTCAGAGGAGGTGCTGAGAAGGTTCCCACCCACAGACAATCTGGTGGGCACTGGTCCTGCATCTACTGGACTAGTTTTTGACAACAGGGCAACATATTTATGGATGCTGGACCACTCCCAACCCAACTGTACCCCAGACTCAGTGCCACCGCTATTTCATGGAAGGTGCTGAGAAGGCCCCTCACTCAAATAAACTCTGGTCAACACTGGTCTTATGGTGGTCTCTGTCTAGGTTCATGGTGTCTGTAATTCAAACCTCAAAGGTGCTTCTTAATCCATCCAGTAAGGGGAGGTAGAAGGCTAGGGTTTCTAATAAACTGGCAACTAGGCATCTCAGCCACAAGAATATGCACCATGAAAACACTCTATTTTGAAACACACCTGAGGCACGTAAATCAGCCCTACCTGGCTCAGGTGTGACACCGGCCCCTGTTTCTGTGGAAAACATCTGCTCTCTCCCTCTCTGAGGCTCTCCACCCCATCATCCAGAACAAGGAGCGCAATAAGGGAACCCTTAACTCCAAGCAAAGTCCAGGACCACAGAATGTCAGGTGCTGATGGGCGTGGCTGAGGGGGCTTGAGGAGTTAGGAAAGCCAATCGTCTGTATGTAGGCGTGGCCCACTCCTGTCAGTCCTGCACCCCTCCCACCCGTCCAGCACGCTGTAAACAGCGCTCGAGCGCTCACTATAAATACCGGCGCGTGCAGAAGCAGCGTTTGGAGCTGTTTTTTGCGCGCGCTGGTTTGCCAGGCTGGAGGTTTTTCCCAATTCCTTGTTTGTGGTGGGTCTAACGCAACCAGAAGGGAAACCAAGCGACACGTGCGGGACCCGTTCATCCGTTCACGCCGCGTGCAGGTGAGTGTTTCTCGATTCTTACCGATTCTGGGGATAAGAACTGAACCCGACCGGACCGGGAGGGGGGCTTTTCAGAGCCCTGGGGACGCGTTTACATGTGTTAAGCACTTTGGGCCGCTCGTTCTGGGGTCAGAACCGAAGCTTCAGTGCACGAGCGTCGCTCGTATCCAAACGACGCTCAGCGCGTGCACAGTCCGTGCAGCACGCGCTCCAGCGCCAGAGTGCAGGGCATTAAAGTGCATGGGGAGCGTTTTACGCCTTTTACGCACAGCCACGAGCGCATTGGAGAAACAAATACCCCCCAACAGGGGAGCAGAAGAGGGGACCCTTCTTTGCTTTGCTGTCTTTGCCCCCCTCAAATTCAACCTCCTTCAGATGGATCCCACCCTGCGCTGAGATGCTGAGGAACATCTGTTGCTGCAGGTTTCATCATGATGCCCACAGGTAAGAGCTCTGTTCATCTCCTCATTGCGTCCTGAGATTCGCGTGATTAAGCTCGTGCATGTTGTCCCATATGCAATTTGGTGCTTTTAAAAGATATGCAGTATGCACATATTAGAAACACATGCCCTGAGCTTCCAATCTCTGGCCACTTTACTGGAAACACCTACCTTGTGCTTCCAATCACTGGACACTTTATTAGAAACACCCCCTTGTGATTCCACTCATTGTCCACTTTATTAAAAAACACCTTGAACTTCCACTCAGTGGCCACTTTATCAGAAACACCTTGTGATAATACTCACTGACCGCTTTATTAGAAACATCTACTTTGTTCTTCCACTTATTTGGGCACTTTATTAGAAACACCTTTTGCTTCCACTCACTGGCCACTTTATTAGAAACCCCTGCTTTGCAGGTCCACACTGAAGGTGCAAATTTGTCATTGTGCATAATCTGCAAGTCCCATTTTTTCTAATGGTCAGACTCTGAGCTTAAGAATTTGATCAGGAGTTTAAGCACACAGCATGCATTAACAGGTGGGCTTTGGTCTCCGTGGACTGTGGGCAGTAAAAGGATAGTGAATATGAAAAATGAGCTGAAAAATATGTGGGATTGTTAGTGCGAAGGCTTTCTCTGACTGGTAGGAGATGCTCACTGCCTGGCTGATGGTTTCCAGTTGGGTTTCTCATGACTGGGACTGGTGCTGATTTTAAGCATCGCTAACTTGCTTGGTTGGGGCTTTAATCCTTCAGCTGGTCTGTATCACTGACCTCCAGCCACCGATGGCCACAAAAGGAGTTGGCAGCCAGGGTGGTGTACATGTTCTTTGGTGTTTGACAGTCTCTCATATGAAAGAATGCCCTTTTTGTAATCACCACTCAATTGGAGACTGGCCAGCTGCCCCAGGTCCCTCTTCACTGGCCTGCATCTCCTCCTAACCTCTGATGCTGGAGGGTCTGTGCTTGTGGCACATAAGTGATGGAAGCTGCATTGTGCAAAATGCATGACCTCAAAACCAAATAGACTTGGCTGTGCGGTTTCTGGCACTGTGGAAAGGCCATGCATGACTAGGAGCAATAACAACAATCCGGAGTTATTGCTTCCACACACACATACACATCAGAAGTGGAGTGCGTGGCAGCCACATTGTCCTGTGTCCTTTCATAGCCTCTTGTTTTTCCCTCTTTATTTTCTCACTGTGTAATTGCAGCACTCTCGTGTTGCAGCTTCCACAAACGGGTACTTCTTCATTCCTATCCATCAGCCACTAAATGACGCGTGAAATCACGGAGAGCGGCAGCTTTTCTCTCCGGCACTTCTGTCTGCAGACTCTCTCTCTCTCTCTCTCTCTCTAACTCTCTGACCCTCCGCTCTCAGTGAGTTGTTAATTAACAGTGGAGAAGCTGCGAGGCGTCTTCAGAACAAGGGAGGTTTAATGAAATTAGTGATTTCTTCAACTTCGCTCCTGGTTCCAAAGGCATCTCGGAGTGTTAACAATTATGAGGGAGGTTGTTTTAGGGGTGCGGGTTAAATTTACTGCTTCAGTTTTTGTTTCTTAAAAGGCACCTGTTGTTCATGGTCTTGAATGCTGGTCACATGTTGGAAACATTTTGATTGCTTAAAAGCAGAGCATCACACACTTGTTTAGGCTGTAATTGTGAGTGGACATGCTTCTCGAGATGCAAAGTATGGTTGAATTTTCTTCCTCTGGATGGGTGTGTGGGCCACCACTCAGCATAACTGTCCTCTCTCTCTGAGTGGTAGGGTTGTTAGCGATAGTATAACTAGAACGGAGATGTAGACGTTAGCAGTGGTCTAACTGGAATGGAGTTTTGGATGTTAGCATTGTTTCAGTCGATTGGAACTATTAAATACATTGTTTATTATAATACACCATTAATAAATTTGATCTGATGGAGTGAAACCAGGTCTAGGTAAGTGTGTATGAAGGGACATGTCCTCTTGTCTTTGCAAGGTTTGTGTTCTGTAGTTTTTGGTCCAAACTTGGAGATAATTAGTGAGTTGGAATGTCACGTTGATGTTTAATAACAGATATAAATTGTGCAAATCTTGTTATTTAACTTTTTGTTTGAATGAGCAGAATATTCCAAAACGCTTCAGTAAAAACTGGGCGATTCAGAAGCTCTTAATGAAGGACTGATTTGTGTCTTATCCCTTATTGTCTGACTCTCGGAGCGGCAGCGGAAGCCGGAGGGTGGGAAGCTGTCTGGTCTGGAGCGGAGATGCCATTGTGGCTGGATCTCAGATGTGGAGAGAGCTGTGGGTGACTGGTTTATTGCAGGGTGGAAGGGACATGAGCGCTGGGGTATAATCCTGCGTTTGGTGGACGGAGGTTATTTTGGGCAGTATATTAAACACCTCTGAGCCAAAACGGCTGCCTTCAGCCTGACCTACTTACAGACAGGTGGAGGCTGACAGATGTCCTGTTACTGCCCCCAACCACCCCCCCATCCCCACGCCCTGTCCCTCGCATCCACTCGCTCTACTTCACATGCCTGACCTATCTCTCTCTCCCTCTCTCTCTCTTTCTCTCTCTCCCTCTCCCTCTCTTTCTCTTTCTCCCTCTCCCTCTCCCTCTCTTTCTCTTTCTCCCTCTCCCTCTCTTTCTCTTTCTCTCTCTCCCCTCTCTCTCTCTTTCTCTCTCTCTCTCTGTTTCCCTCTCTCTCTTTCTTTCTCTCTCTCTCTCTCTCTCTCTCTCACCCCTCTCTCGCTTCCTCTCTCTCTGCAGTCCTCACTTTTTCCACCCCCTCTCTCTCTCCTCTCTATCTCTCTCTCTTGCTCCCTCCTCTCTATTGCTCTCTCATTCTCTCTCCTCTCTTTCT
>JBBPCW010264365.1:0-12324 GCA_037974425.1 Phenacogrammus interruptus
TGCCAGCGGTACTGTGTAGTATGAGAGCATCACCTAACAGATCAGTAGGTCTAAGCCCTCACGAGATTATTACAGGATGCCCAATGCAGATGCCAGGTGTGATTGATCTTAGAAATGCTGATGTGCACATTGCCTCAGATGCCCTGACCACTTACTGTGAAAACCTTACAAAGGCAGTACAGAGTTCCAGAGAAAGAGTCTAGTCATGTTGGCAGAGTCCACCAGAAGGTGGACGCACAATTATCCCAGGTCAGTGGGTCATGATGAAGTCATTCAGAAACACACCATTAGAGCCTTAGTGGCACGGACCACATCAAGTGATGTTGATTACAGCAGTTGCCATCTTGTGTCAAGGAAGGAAAACCTGGACTCATGCATCACACTGTAAAGTTGTTCCCCCGCCTACAGGGATAGGATAGGACACACAGACCAATGAGGAGCCCAGAGAAGAACCAGATGCAACAGGCTTCAGGGGCCAACCCTGAGGTGAAGACTTTCTCATAGGCCTTCCCCATCCACTAGTCCATCCTTACCTAACTGTTCTTTAGGTGTCATGGGAATTAAGCACTAGGGAAAGAAGGAACAACCGGACTAGACTCAGATAGTTGGCAGTTTTTTATAACAAATACTGCTCTGTTGTCTTTTGTTTTCTTTCTTACTCTGTGCAGATACCCCTTGATGGCTGTCCTGAGACCCATACACATTGACCCCCTCACCTGTGTATGAAGCTACAAACTTTAAAGGACAACCAGACACACTGCTGAGCCAACTGTCACGGAAGGCAGAACATTAAAAAAAATAATAAATAAACAGAGACGCAGAGAATCAAGTGAAAGAACTTCAGTCATCCATCAATAACGATCAAGATTGCCATTCTAGTAATGGTCATGAACATCGCACAAGCTATAGACTCCAGAAACAATATATTCTTAGAACTAATGAATATGTCCAGAAACGCCTTGTTTGCTGGAAAGAATGTTTGCATGCCACACCCACCTTCAGTAAAATCAGGGATCCCATGGGTGGCACACCCCATCTCCCACTGTGACATGTGCACCTTATTCGGAGTTCAAACAAGTGGAATATTCAACAGAAGTACATGCCACTACATCACATCTCCTCCAGCTTCTCCGTGCTGCATTCCTGGATTACCATCCTGCAACCTAACTTCAACTACTCCCATTATGACAGATCTACTCTTGCCAATTACTTTTCCTTTGTGCATGGAAAATTACGCTCCATCCTCAACTCCATTGGGTGAAATTCCTCATGAACGTTGCAGCTTTGTGATCAAAATGAGAATATACTCCCATGTGGACATTAATCTATCAGCAGGAAGAGAGGAAAATGACTTAGAAGTTTGTCTCCATAGGACATCTTCTCTCCGAAAATTCTTCTCAGTAAATCAGTGGTGTATGATTCCTCCACCAACTGGCACCTTCTGGTTATGTGGAACTTCTGTCTACAACATCCTACCTAGTCAATTCAACGGCAGGTGCACCTTGGTTTATGTTTTACGAGCTATCAGAGAAAATACACACTCCTCCCCAATTTCTCCACATTTACTAAACTTAGCACCTAACACAGACACAGACTTGTGCACAAACATGGTGGTCAAGAACTCTTGGTGCCTTAATCCCGTCTTATGGTGTCATACAGGCCCTGGATCAAGTCAGAAGCTTATCGAATTCTGTACAGAAACTAGCTAATGATACAGCTTTGGCCCTAGGTAACATCACGGACACTCTTGCTTCACACAAGATAATGATCTTACAGAACAGAGTGGCCTTGGATTACATTCTTGCAACGCAAGGGGGAGCCTGCACAATTATTGGTCCTGAATGCTGCACCGGGTTAATGGATCCAACAGAGAACTTGAACAAAATCCAACGAGACATTCTTGATCTTTCAGAAAAATTACATCAAATGACTGAAGATAATTCTTCATGGTTCAGAGAACTGTTAGGTAAACCCTGGCTGTGGATCAAGGAAACGGCAATTCTGCTGTTATTGTTCCTACTAGTATACTATCTATGAGTCTACAGCACCAAGCGTTGCATTCAACAAATTACCCACAACCATCATGAGGAAATAGAGGAAACAGTTCCAACCAGAAAAGACTATTACCCGTAGGAGAATCACGGACCCTAGAAGCATGTTTGTTTCTGTGACAGTGTCTAAATTTGTATTTTGTGAGAGTTATTTGAATTCTCAAAGGGGGAATTGTAGGATTACAAATTTAGGAAACTGTTTAAAATACACAGATATTATGTTTTGACATAGCAGCACATGAAAACCTAAGGTGCAGTACATTGTGTTTAGACATCAGACAGATAATTCTATCAAGCATGAGGTTCCTGCCAGTTCCTGTCCTCTTATTTTAAATCAAATGAGCCAGATTACTTCTTTTGTTTGGAAGGGCTCTTGATCCGTCTGCCCAGTCTGTGGGTAGGTGTGAAGATTGGATTAGAACTGGTGTAAACAGTGCAGGCTGCTGTACCTGAATACTTCATTTGCATGCTTTGTTTTGGGTCGTCACTCAGGTGCTTTATCTTTAGATCTAAGCACTGCTCCCTAAATGTATATAAGCCACAATGTATTACTGTCCTAGACAGATGACTTTTGAAGATTGCAGCTGCCAAGCAGTGAGTATCTGAATAAAGAGAAACTTCTGCTTCAAGATATCCAAAACATCTCCTGGTCTCTAAGGACCAAATTCACAACAGCTGTAAAACATACTCTTCCTGAGTATCATGCAACAAAGGACAGCTGGTCACAATCCAAGGAGCTATCCAGTTCCATTTATCATAATGTAAAGGCTCTTTCTTTTTTATTAAAATGATAAATTTACGCTTTAGCATGTCCTTCATGTAGCTCTGTAGGAATGTAATCAATGTAATTAAATCTGCATGGATTTGACAGGATTAACATAAGAAGCCCTGTGGGACCTAGCCTATAATAAATGACATCCTCAAAACATCACTACTACTACTGGCACTCTGATAGGCCACGTGCACCTTCTGGTAGAAAAGAGCATGGAGGACAGAGAACTGGGAGTTTTTTGATGAAATGTATTGCAGAAAAGGCTCACTTGGGCATGCATAGGAAAATGAAAGAAAGAATCAACATAACCATTCCAATCCCCACTCAGCTAGCAATAAAACAAGCAAAGATCCATGAATTAAAGAATGAAGGCATGAAAATGAGAGAATTCTACTAGGCCATAAAACACAACATGAAACAGGAGCTCCACACTACATACAAGGCAAGCCTGCAATCCTAAAAATGAAAGGAAAGGGTGCAGTAATTACCTGTCTCTGTTTTCACGCATGGAGGTATAAAAAAACAGAGGAAAAGTTCATTGTTAAGATTACAGAGACTGTTTGGTTAAACTTTGATTGAAAAGTGAGGCCATTTATGAATTTATATGTACTGAATTTACATAATTCAAGTAAATGTATCATTTCTGCACAGATAGAATACAATCAACACAATTTTGTATTTTACTTTTGGCAGTAACTGTGTTGACATTATGCATTTTCTTAAGGAAATTCTATAAATGTTTAAATTAAGTAAATTCAGGGTATCAGATTTTTCTACGTAGTATGCAACTACTTCGCCCTACAATGAGCTATTATATTCCATTATTTTATAACAAGGTGTCACATTTTTCCAGACATATAAATCAAAGCCAAATAAAAGCAGTGGGTTTGAATGATAAGCTACATGGCTTGATTTAGTTCTGGAAGCACTGGTGAGTGTGGCCAGAAATAGCAGTGCTTAGAGACACAGTGAAAATGCATCCACAATCAAGGGCCTTTATATTCTCACAATGAATGCCCTTCATCAGCAGCTTAAAATTTAAACAAGTAGAGACTTTCTTTTCTGTTTTTAGTTTTGACAAATGTACTTAAGATCACGTAGTTTGTTTACATGGATGTTTGAAAGTATTGCCACAAACAGAGTGACTGAATGTAGATACATAACAAAAAATGTGTTAGTAGCAAAAAGAGACAAGAAGCTGAAGAAGGCACAGGATGGCAAAAAGAAAGAGGAAATGATGACATCCAATAATGACCTGCCATGGTTGCAGCCCACCCCCCACACTCGTATGTTGATGATGTGCTGGCAGTGGATGAGACTGTGGTCTACAGGGTCCAAGAGGCTGAGTGTGTCCTTCTTCAGAACCATCATCATATCCTGACCCTTAACACACATACACACAAACACACACAAACACTTTTAAAAACACTCATGACAAGACAATCGCATTGTCCATTACCTTTAACCATAGTTAATTCATATTATGTGCATACTAAACTTTATTATACATTATATTTGCTTTTTGCTTTTTATTTCCAGAATATCACAAATAACCGTGGTTAAAAAAAATAGTACTAAACAGTACTGCCTTACAAAACCAAAGCGCAGTAAATATGCCAAAGCTGAAACTGGCTTTAAAGATTTAATACGTTTACGTTTACAGCATTTAGCAGACGCTTTTTATCCAAAGCGACTTCCATTCACTAACTACAGGGGGGCAGTTTCCCTGGAGCAACTTGGGGTTAAGGGTCTTGCTCAGCGACCCAGTGGTGGTGCTGAAGGTAAGATTCGAACCCATGACCTCATTGTCCCGAGGCAAGTATCCTACCCACTGAGCTACCTCCACCCCTTAATACTAATATTGTATCTTGTAGTTACTGCAATATCCACACCATCATTTCTCTGAAACAGGAAAACTTCAAACCAGTATATTTTCTCACAAGACAAAGGAAATGTCCTAAACCCCATTCAAAGTCTAAAGTCAATTTTGACCAAATATAGTACTATATAGCACGGCTGTACTGTGCATTTAGGTCTGAATTATAAATGGCCTCTTTTCTTGTCCTTTTCACAAGGGAAATGAGTCAGGGTGAACCCTTACCCTTCAGTTTCTAGAAGAATAGAGTGACAGAGTTGCCTCTTGACAGTATAATATTTAATCCTCAATCTTTGTCTCCAGTTTCTCTGCTACAGTAATAACTCCACATGACTTTAAAGGGGCCATATTATGCAAAACTCACTTTAGGTATAATAGGTCTATGGGCTATACAAAACATGTTCACCAAATCTCACATAAAGACATCTCTTGGGCCATGTCATGGGTCTTTGCAGCTCCTAAATTTAAAAGCTCAAATATAATTATTTTTGTTTGCGGGTGGACTCATTTTGAAGCTAAGACTCTGAAGTTTCATGTGACAGAGAAAAAAAATCAATAAACAACACGGGATGAAATACTGGATATTATATATGCTTGTGTTTTTTGTGTCCTGAATTAAGCTGAACAAAGGTAGAACAGAAATTTTGAATAAGTAGCTGCTGTCCATGACAAGTCAGCAGATGAGGGAGATGTAAGTACTTTCAAATACTGACTTTCGTGTTTCTATCGCATTTAAGTATGAACTAGCTTGTTTCATTTCACATGTGTAAGGGGTGGGCGGACCATGGGATGGTGGGGCGTGGCCAGCAACAGCTTCTTTGCATGAAAGTGACAGAGCCCTGTGACATCATAAACACAACTAATTCAAAACAGCTTAACTTTCGAAAGTACATTATTTTTTAAATCTAAAAAGAAGCAAGGAAATCGGGTTTCTTTAATATAAGACAGCACATATATATATATAGCATACAGTATTTTATTTTCTAATAGTCCAGATCACCTCTCCCCAGGCATCATGTCCCTCAGCCTTGCTGTGTGAGAGCTGCTGGATGCAGTTATTGACTGTCAGGCTGCTCTTCCCTGGAGCCAGCTCTTCTTCGGGTATCTCCACCCAGCCCAGCGAACGTACTGCAAAGCACTGCCATGTATACAAAAGCACACAGTTCTAATGATCTAAATTTGTACTTTCATTTATTTTAAAAGTACAAATAAAGTATTGTTTCACTGTAAATTTAGGAGGCTTACTGTACTGCATTTCACTGCATGTTCGTCTCTTTAAACACTATACCTCACACCGGACTGTGGTGGAAGGTATGCTTGTTATTTATTTTGACAGTACAAATCACCCCCAGTCACCCTCTACTTAAAATCTGTCTTGCATCAGAACATATAATGCACCTTCTCTAACAAAATATCCCAACTATGACTTTTTGTTGAAGCTATTTGAGATTGTCATCACTATGACCTGGTTCCTTATACATGTGCTTAATGGAGCTCTGTCCTGAGTAATGCCTCTCTCATCCATTTAGAAGTCAGTACACACATATAGATCCCTCACACATACATACACACTTCATTGGCATCCATACAATCTGATCCATATTCTGTCTTTAATCTCACTTTTTGCTACTATCTGTATTTTTCACTAGTAAAATGTTCACATTTATCCCTTTGATTTGGGATACATTCAAAATCAATTCAATCTAAAAACAGGATTGACTACAATATATCATAGACATATAAAGAGTAGTATGTATATAAAAAAGGCTCTACCTTAGAGTCTGGGTGCATGTTGGTGCAAAAGTACTCATCCTGCCATGAGATTCTGAGGAAGTGAGATTAAAAAACACCTTAAATACACTATATTACTGTAATGTCAAACTTTTATATCTATTCTCTGTTCTGTAAATATTTTTGTAGTTTGTTTTTTAAGGCTAGCCAAATGTTGGCAATAATACCATTCAGCCATATGACACAAGAAATTTTGGGGTGAGTTGCAATTTAAAATGCTATTTTTTTAATGCTTGTGAAAGGTCACACTGTTAGGACAGATCAGGTGCATTATCCACCGTCTTGTCCAAGCTGTATGGTTTCAATAAGCTGCAATCTATTTCAGTAACAATTTAAATATGAAACAGTCATATATACGAAATGTAAACCCAATTAATTAGGTTAAATTGGATTTTTGTCAGTTTTACGAGGAAAAGACACATTGATGGGGTTTGTTTTTTTTTATTTGAAATATTTACTGCATTGATCTCCTGTTCTCCTCGAGGCTAAGCAAATATCTTGTAGACAATTACTGCCTTCTCACCAAACAATAAAGTTAGTTTCAAATGGAAAGAGTTTCTTTGTTACAAACCACTCTACTGCAGAGCATAAAATAATGTATTTGTAAACATTTGAGAAACTGATGACTATCAACCTCAATCATAATCCAAATATGAATTTTTGACAATATTTCACACAGAGTGACTGGTGTCAGATTAAGCCATTTCATGACAGTGTCAGTAGTGATATAAACCTTGAAGTTTAATTCTGATTCCTGGTGGTGATTGCATTACTTACCTAATTGTCTACTCTACTCATAAAACACTCAAGCTGCATGCTAGTTATTTCTCTTAGCATTCAGCTGACAAGTATGTGAATTGAGGTGTGGCAAATGGTAATTATAGTGGTAAACCCACTACAATTGTCCCTACATTATCCTGTCCATCAAAAAGCCAAAATAGGATTGTAGTGATAAAGTCTTTCAGTAAAAAAGTCAATATTGTTCTTTTCTAAACATCTATTTAAATTCGAGCAAGGCACAAAAGCTGACAGCAAAAATTGATTAAGGAAATCCTAAAGGATTTGATAGCCTCTTTAAAGATAGCCCTTTAAATTCAGCCACAGAACATTAATTGAGCTCATTTGACTGAAAACAGACCAGTAATGTGCAAACTAAAAGAACAGTTGCCAAGCATGTCCAGCATGGCACGCATCCTGCTGAAAAACTGTATATGGAAAGAACACCTTTCAGTCCATAAATTCAGCCCAGCGAACGTACTGCAAAACACTGCCATTCTAATGATCTAATTTTGTACTTTCATTAGTTTTAAGAGTACAAATAAAGTATTTATATTTATATATATAAATATTTAGAACAAATATAGTGGTGCTAGACTGCAAATATTCTTAGCATGCTCAATTGACCAATAATGTGCAAACTAAAAGAACAGTTGCCAAGCATGTACAGCATGGCATGCATCCTGCTGAAAAAAACTGTATATGGAAAGAACACTCAAGACACAGTCAAGACATGCATTACACATTTTTTTACTGACTTTGTTTTTACTGGTTCAATGACTCATTGTTCATGTTGCAGAAGTTCCAAAGTGTGCAGCAATTATAGGTTGCTTTCCTTTAATTCTGTCCAGTAATGTCCAGTTCATCCTAAAGCAGCTAGATAGGGTCTGGATACTTCTGGCCACTCCATGTTTTCCAGCTTACCATCTTGTTCTTTTTTCCAAGGTAGTTCTGGCATAGCTTGTTTTGGGTCACTATCTTGCTGTAGGATGAACCCAAACAACTATCCACATACCAGAGGGTACTGTATGGCGCTGCAGAATTATTTCCCAGTTCTGGGTAACCTTTCCATTTTCAAACCTCTCACAGTTCAGCACTGTCCTTTTAATGATAGTCACTGGACTTGAACTGTTTGAACTTCAGTAAAAAAAGCTTGAAACACTGGGGTGTTCTAAAATGTTTGACTGGTTGTGTATATATACACATTAGGGCCAGGCACGTTAATGCATTATTTATTTAATGTCGACAATAATTTTTCTGACAATTAGGTTTTAAAAAATCATGTAATATGGACAAAAGTAATGACCTGACCATTACACCAACAGATACATAAAAAAAAAAACTGAAAATGTGAATGCCCTGCAGTGGCAAAAAGCTTTGGTTTTATATTTGATTTTACATGAATGTTTAAGTTGGGGTTCACTAGAAATATTTAAATTGCAGCTGTGTAACTGCGTTAAGGGGAACACACTGCTGTTAAAAAGCACCTTATTTGTTTAAAGTGCTTGCAAACTAAATGTTTGTTCATAAAGCAGTACTTTAAAATAAAAAGGTGCACAATAAACTACTTCTTCATTAATTATTTAATTTTGCATATAACAATGCAATCAATCACAAACAACCATACAATTAATCGTAATCAAAAATAAATTAATAAAATTTAATCGCTGCTCAGTAGTATATATTTAGATGAGCTAACCTCATCTTCATCTCTCCCAAGATAAAAAATCTAGGGACCAATCCTACAAAACATATAGCACAGCAGCTTGTTGCAAATATTATACACATAGACATAATAGCCTGTCAAGCATCTGGTGATATTATTGGCTTTATTATAGAAGCTATATAACCTAGAAAAAGAAAAAAATTGGACATCTGAGACATGCATCATAATGTAAAGAACACAGTGGGATAGTCACCTCACCTCATTCAAGCACAAATATAAGGATAAAGAATTGTTTGAGTTGTGTCTGAAACCAGATCATGTCATACTGATACAAATATGATTAACCACACTGATGCACACTGAAGGAAAACCTGTTGGATTTCTGTGGTATGTGTGTGTTGTTGACAAAGAGAACTCACTGGTCATTCAGAGATGTCATGGGTCTTCCTGTTAGCCTGCCTCTGGACTCACGCCTCCCATCTACTTCAACAGTCTGAGAAGAGAGATAAACTACACTTACACTCAGTAATTTAGTGGATGCTCCAGAACATACAAATGATGTGTGTGCGTGTGTGTGTTTGTGTGTAAGTGTATGTGTGTGGGGTGAAGATGTCAGGGGAGCTGCATATACACACATATTAAACAATGACCCTCACTTTGAGTAGGTTGGCTGCAAGGCCATTGATAGTGTTTTGTTCCTCCTCTGCACTGTAGGAGGGGTGCTGCCACTGCGTGGTGCCGGAGGGAACGTGCCAGTAGTACGTGCCAGTGCTGTCCCGTATGGTACGCCATCCTGGAGGCAGGTCAGAGTCCAGCACTAAGCCCTGATCATTCCAGATATCATCTACGAAAAAGTCCATGTGTACAGTTCAGTTCAATCCTGTGCACATGTGTTAGAAAGAAACTAATAGAAAACCTAATACGCAGGAAAATAAATGGACAGTTTAGATATTCAGATGTGCTAGATTATTTAGATTATTTTAAAAAAGGTATATGGCATCAAGAATAAAGTAGTGAAACAACTATTCAGAATTCTTTATATCTTAAAAGATTTCTACCCAGCAACCCAATAGAAAACCAGCATAAGTGATCACCAATATAACATACTAATATACAATAATTAGCCACTTTATCAAATACATATTATCTACAATTATAGTCAATTTAATCAGCTCAACTGATGATCTGGAGAGGTATACACTGACCTCTTAGTTTGCAATTACAGAAAATTTTGTCAGTGTGTTTCTCTGTACGTAAGCCTCTGTTACATTAAAAAATGTCCTGGACCCACACAGAATCTATAGTGAACAGGTATTATTCTCAGCACTGCAGTGCCTGATATGGTGGTGTAATTTTAATATTTGTGTATATGACTGTGTGCATGTGTGTGTGTGTATTTGCGTGTGCTGAACAGAGAGTATTACACACAGTGGTGCTGCTGGAGATTTTACACGATTCAGTGTCACAGCTGGACTAAAGTGATGTGTAAGTTTCCATTTCAAATCACTTTAGTCTGTGTACATGCAAAAGTTCTATGTGTCTAGTGTCTACAGCAACTCTCACACCCATTTATCCACAGATATTTAAGAAAATAACCAATGAAATATTTTGCTGAAATCACAGCTGTAAGTTTTTGGGGTCAGTATGAACAATATTTGCATGCTGCAGTTCATAAACATAAGGAAACTTGGCATGCTTATCCTGATGATGACAATATATAAACACATTCATTTTGAGGCACATGTGCTTTCAAATACCAAAACTATCGCTTAATTGTTTTCTGTGTGTAATTATCATACATGCATTTTGACACAAATGTGGAAGCCTTTCACATATTTTTCTATAATAGACATGCACAGTTTCAGAAATTCTGTAATTGAAGTGTATTTCAGTTTATGCGCAAATCAGAGTGAAGCAATGTCACCAAAAGCCACAAGTTGCAGTGTATGAAAGTTTAACAATGAGTTGATTGACAGTTTTATGCAAACGTCACACTTTTATCTTGAACGGATCACGAGTTAGACTGGTTTGAAGTGGACAGGCCATGGAAGCAATATATTATACGTCTGTACCAAAGTTGGTGCTGATCAGACCCAGCATTAACTATGAGGGTCCATTAGGGTCAATTTCACCACGTTCGTGTTAATGTACTTGCACATCTTGGCCATGCTGTTCAGAAAAGTCAAACTTTTTTGATAATTATTTGATTTGGGTCTCTTTGTATTCATATAACACAAGAATTGTGAAGATAGGACAACAAACCTAGGACTAGTTCATAAAAGTACAATTTTCTAAAAGTGCAAATTATGCGCGAGGAAAGAAAGTTATGTAAAACATTTCTTAGGTTTTATAGTTGAGACCCATCAGGAGTATATGTAACTTAGTTGTTTTAATTCTATGTCTCATATGTCATGATTTCTGTTCGAAAAACCATCGTCATGTTTGAATGCATGCTATAGCGCCCGCCAAAGGGCAAAGTGGACCAAATTTGAACTGCATCATCCAAGCTGATACTTTAATAAATGTCCCAAGTTTGAGAATCGTCAGCCTGGGATAAGTGTGATTTTTGCCACGTCAAACTTTGTGGCGACCCCTAGGCTGATATCGGCCATGTATTTCATGATACGTTCGCATGATGTCACTTAAATTCGAGAATGTGCTAGAGCAATGTCTTCTGGTGTGGAATGCAAAATTTTGAGCTCATTGGCCACACGGCGCCAGAAAAAGAGGCAATTTTGTGCTATAAGTGCTTTGTGACCTGTCATAGCACCACCAAGTGGTTAATATGGATACAAATTGACATACTGCTTTTGATTTATGACTTGCATAGGTTTTCTAAGTTTGGTAAGCATTGGCCTAAGGGCTTATGAGTAATTGCATTTTAAGTCATTGTATACAAAAACCAACAAGCTTAATTTGTATATGGCAGACATGTTGTTTGCAAAATTGCACTTGTTTTGATAATTATTGACAATGAGTGTCTTGCGATTCCAACGAGACCAGAGTTGTGAAGATGTGTCAAAAAACCAGGGACTAGTTCGCAAAAGTTGATTTTGAATATTATGCAAATTAGCAAAAAATCTAATTAGACGGAAATGAATGGGCGGGGTCTCATTTGATTCATCTGATCCCAAGGATTACAACGATCTAAAGTTTTTGAGTCGAGGACTAGATGTTTAGCAGTTATTAGCACTAACGCGTTTTGGATAGCTGTAGCGCTCCCTATGGTCTGATTGGGCTGCTTTTCTGCGCCTGAGTAGCAGACAAGACTACTAACTCCTGATAAAGTTTCAGCTCTCTAGCCCTTACGGTTTGGGTTGCACGATGCGTTTTATTGCAGGAATAATAATAATAATAATAATAATAATAATAATAAATATAGCTGCAAGCA
>JBBPCW010264386.1:0-12323 GCA_037974425.1 Phenacogrammus interruptus
CTCTCTCTCTCCCTCTCTCTCTCTCTCCCTCTCTCTCTCTCTCTCTCTCTCTCTCTCTCTCTCTCTCTCTCTCTCTCCCTCTGTCTCTCTCTCTTTCTTCTTTCGTGATACTTTATGACAGTCTGGTCCTCGTGAGTGCAGTTCATGCATTCAGAATGAAGGCAGCTCCATCCTCTCTCCTGTGAGGAGCAGGCCAAGAACAACAGCCTTTTCCCTCCTCCTCCACTCTGGAGCTGTAACTCACTCAGTAGTGGCCCTGTCTCTGCAGCGGAGCGACGTGGCACTGCCCCACAGGCCACACAGCCTTTATTTTCTCCACACATTCAGAACCAGGCCGGAGTATATCACTGATCAAATGGTGCGGCATTGGCTGAGTTAACCTTTGGCAAAAATGGATGGATGAACACACGAGAAGCTATGAGCCACAAAAGGGGGTCCCACTTCTCCAAGATGTCTAAAACGTTCCTCCTGAGAGAGGCACTCTAAGGTGACCCCACTGCTGCATCAGAATAAGAAGTCTGAATAGGTCCAGTAAAAACTTTCAGAAATACTATATATTATATACACAAATACTGGGTTATAGATACTATAGATAAAAAACTTACAGTAGTAGTAGTATAATAGTAATTAGGAGTCTGTTATTGCTGTAATAGAGATCAATAGTAGATTAATAATAGTGATATAAGTAGTGATGTTTCACATGGTAAGACTATTGCATAATAACATTTAACATAATCCATATAGAAAAAGCACTGACTACTAGAACAGGCCACTCATGACCCACCCACCATTTGGTCATTCATGTAGGAGCTCCCTATAATTCTGTGGTGGAAAATGATTTTGTGTTGAAAAGCATTAAAATATGACTGCAATGTTGAAAAATATCTCGAACGTTATTATTAGTGCATTTGTCAGTAAGAAAAAGAAAAGGGTGATTTTTTTAACCAGAGCTCCCATTCATTTCAAAGTCCCTTGGGAGCGCCGTCTAATGTATATACTATATGTGTCCATGTTACTAATGCTGGTACCTTGACACACAATTTAGTGCAACAAGATGCAATTTTGTACGGTCGCCATGGCAACACGAGGCACCTGCATCCCCTGCGTTGCTTTGATGATGAATACGTTTAATTCACACCTTTCCCCTTCACGTCTGTGATATGAAGACACAAAAGGAGATGCCAGCATTTTCCATTTTCTTCATCCCTTCTTTTTGCTCCATTTTGTGGCCTCCCCACTCCTGCATCCTCTCTGCACCCCCCCCTGCCCCCCCTCCCTACTCAGACTCCCCAGCAGCAATGCAGCAGCCACGAACAAACTCCCCATTGTGACAGATTTACTGCTGCCGCCGCGCCATTGGCCGCCAAGCTGACGGTCGTGATTTAAAGCTGGGAGCTCATTGGGCACAGCCTGACAGGGAGGATTTATTGGCTGGCTGTGATTTGCCGCCGGCTCTCTTTGAGGTGAGTTATGGCCCTGGAGCTGATAGGATGCAGAAGCGGTGTCAGATTACAGTCATAAAAACCAGTGTCCCGTGATGGGAGGGGAGAGTGGGTGTAAGTATGTGCGCCCAGGGAGGAGAGCTGTGTTCTTTTTGACGTCAGGAGCCAGGCCGCATGGACAGAAAGGAGGAAAAGCCTGCAGAGAAAAGGTGTTTATCGCACCTAAGCTCCATTCGCCACGTCCGCAGCCTGCACCTACTCTGAGCCACCAAAAGAACAGAAAAGCCTTTCGCTGACACCTAAATGCCCTTATAATAGAAGGCAATGGGCTGATGACTAGTTTAAAGGAGACTTAAGAGAAGAAAGAAAAAGGCACCAGCTGAAAATAAAGCCGTGGTTTCCAGGATGTTCCATCGAGCTTGCTTCAAGATTCAAGACTCGTGGCAAATGAAGAATCTTGAATCAAGCTTGTGGGAAGGAGAATCAGGATTCTGGATTCTTTATTGTCATTGTGCACAAGTATGAGTTCCAGCAGACAGTACAAGTGAAAAGCACTTGAATAAATTACAATAAATACACAGCACTGTACATTTTTGAGTGTTGTTTTTATATTTTGCTTTGAATCACCCTGTCTGTACAAAACTACCATTTTCTTTCAGACAGTATTATCTTTGTTTTACTAAATAGATTAAATGAAATATTTTTTACTGATTTTTTTTACTGACAGTCTGTCAAGCACTTAAAGATACAAGAAGCCTAGATAAAGGAGCTCCAACCCCTCAGCGTTCTGCACCATAATACCCCACTTTTCACAGGGGTTATGTTTTAAGAGCACCCGCGTATAGAGAAAAAACACGTTGTATTTCAGTAAAAAATGCCTATTTTTATCATGCAAACCCTATATATTCCCCCACAGGGCTTCAGTTAAATGGTCTTTATTTTGCTTTAATGATTCAATGTGTGTCTTAACAAACAAAAACATTCCTCTCAAACTGGTCAGGTTCAGGGACTGGACTGAAAATTAATGTCTTGGAAAGTCCTTCAGGAAGCCTGGAGAACTGTTCCCCAAGACCACATTAAAAAGTCTGATCTCTGGACGCAAAACATGGAGAGATGAGGGATGGTTTTCCTGAGACGGTGTTTGGTGTGATGTTATGGATCACAGGGAGCTGTATGAGCTGAGCAACTGTGTATCAGGATGTGATGCATCTTGTGAGGAACATCTGTAGAAGCTTCACAGGGTTTTAAGAGCCATGCTGGTTCACGATTAAAAGGCATAAGAATTAGGTAAACCCCATTAGACAGCAACAGCTTTTTCAAAATGCTGCTGCTAGAGTCAGAACAGAAACCAATAAAAGAGAGTACATTACTCCAGTCCTCAGGTCCTCATCCTGGCCTCCAGTCACGTACAGAACTGAGTCACTCAATTATTTGAGCCTAAATTAATCTCTGATATTCATGTTTGATGAATATCAGCCTGGAATGTCTCTTACATCAGAAGAGGCTGGTCAGCTAGTGGAATCCAGATCTGAAACTTAACAGGGTGAAATGGTGTTCAGTCATTATGCTGCCCCCTGCTGGAACCAGACCATATCTGCCCCATTGCTTCCTGTTTTCTGCTGCTTCCAGTTATATATACACTATACTATATATATACAGAGAGAGAGAGAGAGAGAGAGAGAGAGAGAGAGAGAGAGAGAGAGAGAGAGAGAGAGAGAGAGAGTGGAAGAAAACACATTTTGCCAACTTCTAGTGACTCTGCAGAATTTGACATTTCAGCTTTGGAGAAACTGTCCACAGAAATGAAACAGATTTAATTATTCAAACTTTCGGCTGATCCCCTTTCCTCCGGGACAACGCGGTTATTCCTCCGACATGGCTCGGAATAGAGGATTAAACTGGATGTAAAAGGAATGAAATGGCATCACATGCTTTATGGCTAGAATGCCTTATGCCAGATTTAATGACTCTGCACAAAATTACATTTCCTGCCCCCGGGGGTCGTGAAGCCAGGCAGGAATTATCTCCAGGAGTGTACACACACACACACACACACACACACACACACACTGTATTATATATATATAATACATATATTTGTGTGTGTGTGTGCTAGAGATGCGCCGATCTGATATTCTGTATTGGTATCTGTCCGATCCTGACCTAAATTACTGGATTCGATATTGGGAAGGAATAAAAAATGCAATTCGATCCGTTAAAAAATACAGAAAATAATTACAGCACACACAACGTGATTTGAGATGTGCATGAGGCGAGGAGATGCATCACGTGATGAGAGATTCTGTTGTGTCTGAGACTTGCCCAAAATATCAGAAGTTTGGCGTTACTTTAGACTTAAATAAGAAAAAGCTAAGACTGCCGAATGTATTGGGACACCACACCCGGGTGTCCCAATACTTTATTCCCCTACAGAACTTGCTCGCGTTTTTTCTAGACGGGGCAACCATCAATCCGTGAAACTTCACAGTTAAATAGGGCTCAATAAAACCATTAAAAAGACGCCTCGTTTGCCATAATATTACCTGGTGATCCGGAATTATCTCGTTCACCTTGCCTGGGTGTCCCATTACTTTTGTACAAGGTCAGCGGTATAACTCCGGATTGCTAGGGGCTATTATGGCGAATGAGGGGTCGTTGGAAAGGTCTCACGGAGCCCTAAATAACTGTGAAGGTTCACATTTAGAGTGGGAGATATATTTATCACATATAAATTTAAGATCATTTAAGGTAAATCCTCCATGTTGGTGAGGGCATATCACAGCCCCCTGCAAAGTAACAGGCAATTGTAATCACAGGGCATATCCAGGCATTTGTAAAAGTGCCACATTTAGATTTAGAGCGCAACATTTAGTTTTTTTTTAACACATTTATTTCTAAATGTGTGAAAATTGAATGAAAATTGCACTAAATGTTTGAAAAAATGTTAAGCTGTTTTTACAAACAGCACTCTATAGCGAATATCTTACTATACTATGTTCTCTGTGCACTGTTTCTCCCTAATTATATCAGAGTTATGATTTTTGTATTTGTGTGAAGGTACACAAAATGCCTGTGGACATTTTTGAAAGCATCATTTTCTGATTAAAGTCTCAGCGAGTATCGGATTTGTATCATATTTGCAGATATCCAAATTTACAACATCAGTATCAGTATCAAAAATAAAAAAGTCGTATCGTGCCATGTCTAATATGTGTGTATGCATACAAACAAACACACACTCTTACTACCTTTTAAAATACTTATATTAATAACAGTGTAAATGAAAAATAGCAGCTTATTTCACTTTGTCTACATTTTAGAATGTTCCTCAGATCTCTAGTTCTCACAGTCTGCTGACAGTAAATCTGCTGAAACCAGAATCACGTCCCTCTGTGTTAACACCATTACGAACCTGACATTTCAAACCAGGCCCATTCCTAAAAGACCCCCCCACCACCACCAGTAATGAGGCTGTTGGTAATTTACGATAAGCTGCTGCAGTCATTATTACACAGGACTTTTTATCTTTACAGCTCATCTCATTTATATCCCAGACTCAGCCACTCCTCACGCCGTCTCAACTCAAACAACTCTAGATAATATTAATATTGAGCCATTAAACCTGATCTCCTCCTGTTTACCCTGGATGTGTCTGTTGCTCTGTTTAGATCTAGATTGAATTATTTCATCCCGGTGGATTTGCCCTTTCAAGCACTAGCAAAAAGCACTAGCAAATCCACCATAATCACATAATGCAAATGAACTTGCAAATGTATGCCCACTCCTCTCTGAGTGTTTATATGGATATTTATGATGGTAAAATAGTAAAACTAAATCACTTTTCTTTGGGGACTATTTTACCTCAGGAAGCCCTGCATGTATCCCTCCACCATTAATGATTTTAGATTTAGGACTCAAATCTTCTTGAATCTCTGGTAGAACAACATCTCGGGCAGCGCAACCAGAACCATTTGATGGAAGAACTTCCTGTGAGGAGCTTTTAGAGGCAGACGTCTGGTTCCATTCACCTCCACTGTGAACAGTTCTGGGAGTTTCTCCAGAATCAAGTGTTTCACACCAAATCCACTCTGTACCCTCTGTTTAGATCTTGAACACTTAATTACGGGGGACTTTTGAGAAGTGTATGGAGATTCCCTTTAAAGGTGTTAAAACCAGCCCTGATCATGTTCCACAGTAACGTAATGCTTGGCAGCATAACAGAAAGAGCTTAATAAAGTGTTTGTTCAGGATTATGGGTCTTTCTGAACATCTTTTGTTGCTTTGAAGTTAAATGGACATATGACATCAAACAGACTAAATATGATGTGGATTATCCTGAATTCAATAAAATTTGTATCGTATGAATGAGGTTTCTTTCTCCTTATAGTAGACGGGGAAAATGAGACATGATATATTTTATGATATCATTGATCTTTTTTTCTGTGTCCTAAACGACATGAACAAGCCTGTGGCACATCAATGAAGTTTAGTTCATTTTTACAGCTCATAGTAAGTCACTCTGTATCTTGAACCACCTTAATGAAAAACTGGATATAGTTTGATGGTCCAGAGAAGTTTCGGGGATGAAAAGATCTGACTAGTGTTAGCACGGTCAGCCTCATAGCTCCAGTTCTGGACAAAAGAAGCAAAATTTGGACCCAAAAACGTCTTGGCTGGGGTGAGGGGCGTATGCCCGATGGCCAGTCCAGCCCTAGAGCCAGCGAAGCTTTGAAGACATCTGAGTTTTTGCTGAACTGTTCCTTTAAGGCCTTCATCTGACTGCAGAAGAAGGTGACGAGAAACAGGGTGAGGTCATTAAGAGGAGAGCCTCCACTGACCATCAACACTAAAGAATCCCAACGTCCACCAACGCCATAAATCCAAATAAAGCTCAGAGAAAAAGCACTGCAGAACACATTTGCAGGTGATGGATGGACTCATGCCCTCATTTTGTTTCCCAGTGGAGCAAAACCAAATCTGAGCTCAAATCCTGAAGCCACAATCCACTTACGCATTTTAAATTGCACTAATATGCATTTGTCCCCCCTTTTAAATTATTTCTTAAATAAAGCGATAAATAAAATGATGAGAAAGGCATAAAATCACTTTATCTTCCCTTTAGAAATTCTGGTAACACTATGTTACAGCGGGAAACTGTATCCAGTGTGATGGATATTGATGTGTCTTGCGCAAAAGTGAATCAGAAGAGCCAACTCCCATCGAGTGAGAGCCGGCTCCCCAATTATTTTTCCTTTTGCTACACGGCTCTCAATCTCAGTGGCTCAGATCTGCTCACAGTCAAACTGTTTTGATTGGCAGCATGGTGGCCTTGTGGGGGATATATGTGAGGATATATGGTCATACCAATAGGTGAAAACAGAGAGGGCGACAGCAATCAGAATCAGACAACTTTATTGATCCTGGAAGAAATTACTTGTGTTACGACTGAACAGACACACAGAGACACAAAGACAAGAACAATCAATTACATTAAGTCTAATAAAATATAAATCTAATAAAGCTTTTCAGCAATACTCCACATGAAATACACTATGTTATACACACAAATACTGGGTATAAATACTATAGAGAAGTTTAGTGATGGGTGTAAGTGGATGGCTGTGTTTTGTTGTGGTTTGTTTTTCATGATGTTCACAGTTTGTCTCTCCCAGGGTGATACTAGACACTTTATTGTAATCACATTAATCAGCAGTCTAAAACAGATTCTAGTCCATACTTTACAGTACATAATTTGTTATTTTTCCAGGTCCTCCAATTGGTGAAAAATCCAGAAATGTTGCTGCTTCTGCTTCTGATCTCGAGCGAAAACAGGGTGAAGGTAAATTGTGAGAGAGAATCTCTCTTTAACTCCAATCCACACTTCTATAAACAGAAAGGCTTAGTATACAAGGGCAAGTTGTAGTTGTGCAGTTCTACCAGTGGAAAGTCACTACTATAAAGTGAATATCTGATTGAAGAAGCAGGACCTGGAGAAGAAGGTGGGAGTTATGGAGAAAGAAAAACTGACAGAGGAGGTAACACTGGAGATGGATTCTCTGGTTGAGGAGGAGGAGACAGAACTGAAGAAGCTTGTAAGAAGCCCAGTGATGATAAGTAGGACCTGCAGGATAGTGGTGGAGCTGATGAAATGCAGAAAGAGAAACTGACAGGAGATCACTGTGGATATTCTGTGGCGGAGGACAAGAAGAATCAGCTTAAGATAGTTTTGGAGGAGCTCAAGAGTGAGAAACAGGACCTAGAGGAGAAGGTTGGAGTTGTCAATATAGATGACATGGAAAATTGAAAGAGTTCACCATGGCAATGGATTCTCTGGTGGAGGACAATTCTGTGGAGAAGCCTAGAAGGATGATCCTAGAGGAGAATTGTGGAAATGGATGAGATTGCCAAGAAAACATTGATGGAGGAGGCCACTGTGGAAACGGACTCTCTGAGAGAGAAGAAGAACACATCTGAAGAAGGTTGTGGAGAAGTTCAAGGATGATAAGCAGGACCTGGAGAAAAAGGTGAGCGGTGAAAAATGAGGTGTAGAATGAGAAATTGAGGGAAAAACCTCCCTGTGGAGATGGATCCTGTGAAAGAGGAGTAGATGGATGCGGAGGAGAGAAACCATGGATCTTAAGGTAGGAGGTGGTTAAAATGGAAAAAGAATAATTGATGAAGGAGGTTATTGTGGAGACATGGTTAAGGGAAACAAGGAAATACAGCTGAAGAAGATTGTGGAGGAGCTCAAGGATGAGAAGCAGAACACAAAGGAGAAGGTGGGATTTTAGGAGACTAATGGGCTGAAGAAAAAAATATGGACAGGTTTGGACTGACCATCTGGCATATCAGGTATTTTCCAGGTGGGCCAAGGTGCTTTTTGGGCCGACTGTTTATTCATTTATTTATTGGTCTGACCGGTCCATAAGACTCGTAGATCTTAGGTCCATTTTACACTGGACTAACTCAATTAACTTTTTAAACACCACCACTGTGTATTTGTCAAAAAAGTTGTTTATTTCCTCACCACGGGCCCAGGAAACACTAATTTGCTGGCCCAATCATACTTCCTCTTTTTGGATTTGTGCCAGTATGCAGTGTCAGTGGATGAAATGGAGAGAAACCATAAAGGGAACACAGAGAAAATGCAAGAGAAAAAATGGCACTTGAGGCAGATGCTGCCAAATGTGCCAAAATTAGACATTTTTTCTGCTGGGCCTTCATCAGCTGATGATGGTGGCACCAGGGAACCTGCGGTCAGGTGACCTGCTTTCAGAACACTTAAGTTATGAGTAAAGGATCCCAGTAACCACCCTTGGTAGATCTGTGCCATACGAGAATGTAAGTGGTGGTATATAAACTAGCTGTTTGCAAAGTTATGGTGATAACACATCAATAAAAACAAGAACTTTAAAGCCATGGTCACCAGTCCTGCTCCTGAAGATCAGCCTTCCTGTAGACTTTAGCTGCAATCCCAATCAAACTCAGCTGCTCCAATGTTGCCTTCACAATGAAGTGATACATTTGGGTTGAAAACCTTAATGTTTGATCTCCAGGAGGAGGGTTGGTGACCCCTGTTTTAGTGGAGGAAACCAGGGACAACACTGTTTAGTGTACTTTTGTATTGAACCCAGTTATTCTTCAAAAAACATCTCACATGATGTAATGGAGCTTTAGCTTTATGTCATGCAGGACCCCGAAGTGATACAAGGAGCATTTCTTCATCCTCAATGGTGTATGTTTGTGTTTTGTGCTGCTTTTGTGTTGTAGTCTCAGCCTAAGACCTCGCCCTCTCTGTTCCAGAGCTCCATGGATGGCGGGACAATCCCCCCAACTCTGGAAACATTCCACAGTCATCCCCATTCCCAAAAAACATACAGCTAAAGCTCTTCGGGCCGTGGTTCTTACCTGTCTAGTGATGAAAGCCATGGAGAGGATCGTAAAATATCACATCATCAGAACTAGTTTGCATATCGAACAGACAGAGGTGTTGACGATGCAAAAGCATTCATCATAGACACCATGTACAAACATCTGTAGCAGCCAAACTCTTCTGTCAGACACTTGTTCACCAACTTCTCTCTGCCACCCCACACCTACTAAACTTTCCTCCCACAACCAGTTAATGCTGTGGATACTGGACTTTCTGACCAACAGATCACAGAGAGTACTGCTTAACAACATTCTTTCTGACCTTCGTTATGCCTCAGCCGGGTCCCCCCAAGGCAGTGTTCTGTCCCCTCTGCTTTTCACTTTATGCAGATCCACACAGCCCAAGTACGCTGATGACACAGTCCTCCTTACTCATAAGGGCTAAAATGAAGAAGAAGTGGCACTCTCAGATAAGGAAGGTGGGTCAATGTTAGATCAGGGGTTGAGCATGAGAAGGACTTATCCAAACAGGTATCTCAAATCTGATCGTATAGCAGGTTTCATTTGAGCGCGACTGATTTTCTGCCTCTGAACGGTTTCAAGACATGTTTGTAGAAGCCACTTTGAGCATGCAAATCGTGTGGTCTTCATCAGGAGTGCTTCTTTGTCCTAAGTGGTGTTTATTGTGTTGCTGTTTTATGTTGTAGTGTCTCTGATCTCACCCCAACTAGGACCACAGTTTAGGACCCAGGACCCAAGAAATCACTATGATTGTTAATGATAGTCATCTTTTGTCTGGGAACAAAACAAAATTGTACAATGTATATCCAGCCATATGGGAAAATGGTAGAACTGGACGCCTTGTTTATATCAGTGGTTTTATAATCTTAACACTGAATACGTCCACTGACCTGAGCGAAAATCTTCTGCCTCTTCTAAACCAGCTGCTGCTCAGGAGAAATAAGAAATAAGAAATACAAAGAAGCATCAACAATGTAAATACTGTAAATATGTGAAAAAAAAATTATCATTGTTTTTGTGGTTTGATGTGATTTCAGATTCTTTGTTAGATTTTATGTACAGAGATCAGCCAGAAATCAATTTTCCACATTTTCCTGGTGTCCCCTTCAGTGGTGAGAGCGTGAACGAGACAATAAGAGTCTCGGGGTCCTCCAGAAAAAACAGAATGATAACAGCACCCTCTTGTGGGAATATACGCAATTTGCACCTAATGGCATTTAGTTGAGGCTCTTATCCAGAGCATCAATGCTCAAGTAGGTCACATCTGTTATTCAAACCTGTAAATCTATACTACAACGTCTACTTAACCAAGTTACTGCCAAGTACACCTAAACAACTCCTGTCAAAGAAACTCAGAGGTTAAGGAAAACATAAGGAAGGCACAGACATAAGACTTTTTTTTAGTAAGAATAAATAAGCAAAAACAAGAGGCATGGTTAGTCACCAAGGTGCTCTTAGAAGAGATGGGACTTCATTCGACGCTTAAAGATAGTGAGGGACCCCGCAGATCTGATCGGTAGAGGCAGTTCGTTCCACCACTGGGGGGCATAACTGAAAAGAGTCTTGATGCAGGACTTCCTCTTCTTTTGAGCAACAGAGGTTCCAGGTGAGCAGTGCTTGAAGCTCTGAGAGGACGAGAAGTGACACGCTGCTTGATCAATGCTGATATGTAAGGGGATGCAAGTCCATTCTTGGCCTTGAAGGCGAGTGTTAAGGTTTTGAACTAAATTCGGGTGGCCACAGGGAGCCAGTGAAGGTTCCTTATAAAGGTGTGGTGTGTGAGAACTTAGTAACATTAAAGACTAACCTGAAGTTGGCTCGTTATCTTCAGTAGGAGTCTAGCCAGAGTTGCAGTAGTCCAGTTTGGAGACCAGAGGCTGGACGAGTAACTGCATAGATTTCTTACCTTCTTTGAAGGGACGGTAACCGAGTTCCCAAAAGAAATGATGAAGAGGAGCTCAGTCTTGCTGGGATTCAGAGGAGATGAAGGTTGAGATCTAGTTGTCACTTGAAGGGACAGAGAGAATAAGCTGCATGTCACCCACCTAATGCTTCCCCCAATCAAAATCGGAACTTCCTGCAACTCTAAAATTACTAATAGGTCAATGCATGGAGCAGACAGAGGGAGCCCCTTTTCCTAGTCCTTGTTCTAAAAAGCCATTTCATATGTAGTACTCATATAGAGGACATTTTATGTATTAAACTGATAAGTACAGATATTACACTTGAACTTAGCCAAGGCTGAGAAGAGATCATTATAATTAGGGATGGGTATCGTTTGAATTTTTTCAATTCCGGTTCTGCTTAATGGATTCCGATGGATTCCGGAAAGAGGACAACTGTTTAAATAACAAAACAAACTTTATTCTGAATGTTGTTAAAAATAAAACAATTTGCAATTTTATATTAAATAAATAATTGAAGAAAGTAACATAAAATAAATGTGTATTTGGGCTTATTATTAGAGATGCACCGATCGAACGGCCAGCGATCGGAAACTTACACCTATTGCCGATTTCAAACCGATCTTGCGCATGCGCTTTATTTGCAGCACAGACACGCGCCCATTCAGGCTGCGTTCACGTGTACGTTCAACGGAGGCATTTCTCAGTGAGCGCCCGCCTTTCAAATCTGCTCAACAGCAATTGGTTGCCGCTGCTGCGCTCCCAGCGTGGAAGACACGCCTACTGCCAAGCATCAAGAAGACTAGTCTTGTAAATTAACCCTATTGGGGCTTTCAGTAGTGGTGTGCGATACCACAAAATTTGGTATCGATCCGATACCAAGTAAATACAGAGCTAGTATCGCCGATACCGATACCGATACTTTTTCTTTTTTTACCTTTTTAAAGGTGGATGCATCATCAAATTGCTAAATCTAATGGATTTGACTGTCCTTTAAGTGTTTTTGTGATTATTCCTTTGAATTATTAATTAATTAAAACCCAGGACAGAATTTGAACCAAGTTATAAATAGAAAAATACTTGA
>JBBPCW010264413.1:0-12320 GCA_037974425.1 Phenacogrammus interruptus
CTCTCTCTCTCTCTCTCTCTCTCTCTCTCTCTCTCTCTCTCTCTCTCTCTCTCTCTCTCTCTCTCTCTCTCAACCTCCCTCGACTCAAAATTAGACTGGGTCTGGCTTATAACCGTATTCGTCACATCGAGGATGGTGCTTTGTCTTACCTCCCCAACCTGAGAGAGCTTCACCTGGACAATAATCGCCTTTCCAAGGTCCCCTTAGGGCTGCCTGATATGAAATACTTGCAGGTATGCATCCAACTTTGTGTATGTGTGTGTGTGTGTGTGTGTGTGTGTGTGTGTGTGTGTGTGTCTTATTGCTAAACATTTTATGAAGTAACCTGAAGAACTTGGTGGTTAAAGTGGAGCTACCAAAGAAGCAAATTTTCATTTATCATTCCCTTATATATACCAATTTGAAATACCAATTGTGAATATTTAGACCTATAATAAATGAAACTTTTGGCATTTTTGTTCTTTATGGGCTTTTGTATGTGATGTCATTTTCAAAACCCCAGTGGTGTTTTTTATTATTACGTATTATTACTTGATTCTACCTGACATAGGAGCACCACACAAAGCTCAGCATGATGTCTGACACCTTGAGCATCAACACAAACTGGGGGAACCTCCAGATAAAGAGTTTTTTAAAAGGGCCCACATCCCAAATGTGGGATATGGGCCCTATAAATTGGACACTCTAAGGCTTTTGCACAGTGCTGCACCCCACTGTTAAATGTGGTGATAGAGGACTCCTGCTGATTCTGCCTTTCTCTCTCTACAGGTAGTTTACCTGCACTATAATAACATCACATCGGTCGGGGTGAATGATTTCTGTCCAATGGGATTCGGAATGAAACGCGTTTTCTACAATGGAATAAGTCTGTTCGGAAATCCGATCAACTACTGGGAGGTCCAGCCGTCCACCTTCCGCTGTGTCAGCGAGAGCATGGCTGTGCAGTTTGGAAACAACAAGAAATAGAAACACATATAGACACACCTGCACATACACACATGAATAATACCACACAAACATACACAAACAAGCATGCATACACACACACACACACTCACACACATATGCACATACTTCAGACATACACTCACCCACACACATCCACACCAACACCCCCCCGCCACACACACACACACACAGACTTGCAGATACACACATATGCACAGGCGCAAACACACATATGCACACACATGTCTGCCAGAGGGAAAGAAGTGCCTTTAAATGGTACCAATGCAAAAACATCTTTGAGAGGAAACCATTAAAGTGTGCCTGATTCCACAAAAGGAAATACACGAAACAGTCCACTTTAACACGGAATGTGTGTTGGATTCTGCAGCGAATTCTTACTTGATAAACTTTTTCATCACAAAACAAGCTTTTGTCTCCTGTAACTAAACCATTCCTGCACTATTGCTGCCTTAATGAACATTGAATCAAAAATCCTCATTTTGCTTTTGTTAATACTGCTTTCCACTTTTACTCCTCAAAAATAGTAGGTGTTTGTTCACACCTGCTATGTGTCATTCAGTAAGCAGAAGACATCAGGGTGTAACAATTCATGTTCGCTTTCTCTTCTATTTTCAGTTCTGAAGTCAAAAACTAATGGATATATATTTGACATTTTAGTCCTTTTAGAGCTCTAGTTATACACAAACTGTTTTTTCTCAGCTAAATAAATGTCCAAATAATAACTTAATAAAAAAGATGAATCAAGGGAGTGTATCCACTTTTAAACTGCCATATACTTTTCATTTTTCCACTTCTTCGTTGCTGTATTAAATTCGTTACATAGAGAACAATAAGAGTCTGGATTTTGTTACAGTGTGTCTGTACCAGTGTCTCTATATGGTTATACTATTGCTACAATTGGAGATTTTCTAATGTAGATGCACACTCTTCAGTACGCTTTAACAATAAATGATTGACAATAATTGAGTGGGATTTTGTAATAAATGGTGAGGTAGAACTGCTTGACTCTCTAAATGATGAGATTATTGATTGACATTCATTCATCTATTTAAAAATGCAATCCTTGTGGTATTGCTTATTAGGGGACAGCCCAGTTTTGGTATTTATTTAAACAAAACGAAACTTCCCCTCCCTTTAGGAGCGTTTGAATTGGTCCAGAGTATGCCTGAACTTTTACCTTTCACGTTTAATTCCACCCGGCCTACGGGTTTTCCTTGGTCACGCCCACCACAGTTTTTTTCAAAACTCACCTGAAGAGCTTACAACTGTTGAGACGGAGGATAAACCACAATGAATTTTCAAGAACAGGTGAGTTCATTGCGAAAATACATTCAAATATCTTCATCGCACAGCCATACAAGTTTCTATAAAATATATTTGAGGTAGATTTTAGTATACATTGGGTAGATTTTGATCTCATCTCACACTGGCTGTTGGTGCTTTATCCTTCTCTTAATCAACAATTCAAACATCTGAGAATCTCTTAAATCTTCAAATTTGCATGAGTAGCTGTAATAACAATATAATAACAATGTAAATTAGCTTGACTAGCTTTGTTACAATAAAGGAAATGGATTAAAAAATGTTTTCAAGCATTTGCCATTTTGACATGTAACTTAATGTATGTAGTCAGACTTGTTCCAAAACCTGACTTGCATGTGATGGACAGGTGGCTGAGATTGCAAGCACCGCCCATTTCGGAGACCTGATTGAATTCTCCTATCCTATTGGCTACTCTCACTGGGGCGTGTATGATGAAGATGGATTTGTCATTCATTTTGCAGTTGCAGGTAGAACCCTTTAGGTCAGATACTCTGTCCTTAACATTGCCACATGGCAAAACACAATACACCTACAAGACTGTTCAGTTTAGATCTGGAAATGCTAGCAATCCTGGGTAATTTCACCTTAAATCACTAGAGCATCTATCCTAATTTGTTCTTGAGATGTTTGATTTAAATTTAGTGCTGTGGAAAAATGTGTAAAAATCTTTTGAACTATTGATGCTAGATGCATGAGGTTTTCAGTGATTTCTATGGACTTAAGGACTTAGTTTGACCACAACAAAGTTATAGACAGTGTAGGTTCATTGATGCATTGCTTGCTAAAAAAAACTATATATTTCTACAGTTTTTTTTTACATCCTTACTATAAATATAATTTATCTCATTCTGGGTACTACGCCTTTTTTTTTTTCTAAAACATTTGGTTTTATAGGAAAGCAATGTGATTTATGAGCCATTAAAAATGTAAAAATAATCTCATCACTTAAAATGTTTGTATTTATCTCTATCTATTTATTGTAAAACTAAGTATATTTGGTACGTTTAAATACAATTTGGTCCATTTACAATTACCCCATTAGGTGCTGTGATATGAATAAGAAATCTCACGATTGAAAGAATAGGATTTCTTTAGATATTGTGAGATCCCAGTGGCTGCTGCAGTCCAAGTTGTAGAAGGACTCTTAAATTGACACTAAGGTAGTTACTTGTTTAAGTTTCAGATGTTTTGTGTTTGTTTTGATTAAGTGCCACAGCTGTGTTGTGTTTAGTTTCTGTTAAATAGTGAGGTTTATTGTTTGTCAGGTTGTGGGTTCACCATCACATTAGGGAGTTGTGTTCGTTCGAGAGTTGTGTTCATTCAAAGTGGTTGGTTTATATTAAGTGTTTTGGGCCCTCGTGCCTTCTGTTTGAGTTTGTCAATAAAGAAAGAAAGAATGAGCTTGTCGGTCCACTGCAGCGTCTACTTCTTGAATGGGCACAGCTCTATGGATTTTACAGATATCAAACAGAACTGCAGTGTTTTGAATTAAAAACATGTGGCAAACATACATCTCTGCATCTTCAATTTAGGTAATTAAATATATTAAATGAAAGAATAACTGCTTTAGCATAAATAGTTCAAAAGTGCTTAAAGTCAGTACCTTCCACGGCAATCATTTTAGGAAAAAACAATAGCCATTCCCACTTTTTAAGGTTTCTATATATTTAGCAACACTGAAAAATTAGTCCACATTTAACCTTGAGTTCATACAGATTGGACCTATTAGCTTGTTTATCTGCACAATACTTTGCATATGCACCTTATTTAAGAGCCCACATGTCCACTTCATACCATACCATGCAGATGAGACACAGCTGATGAGCACGTTCCGAGGCTACCTCCAGACTGTGTTCCCTGCATGCGGTGACCTTCTCCTCGGAGAGACCAAAATCCGCCGGCAACCACTGTTGGAGGTCACTGTCCCCAAGGGGGTGCATGTCTTAATTTGCAACAATCGGCACGCCCTAATGCCTTCCACCGAGGACGAGATCAGGCATCGGCGTGATGCCCTGCTGAACAAGGAACTTGGTTACAAACTCTTCTCCCTGAACTGTGAACACTTCGCTACATTTGTGCGTTACGGGAAAGCAGTGTGCAACCAGGTGAGTTCTGGGGCTTCAGTTAGGCCCACATGATGAGTCCAAACCTATTTGTGTTCTTTCGTTTCATATTATATGTTTCTAAAATGACTTTGTGTTTGATCCAGATTCCAGGAAAGGCCAAAAACAAGGAGTGTGAGGAGGCAACCAAAGTCTTTGAAGACCTTGTGGCTAAATACTATACGTGATACGGACCAAAAGCAGAAAAATGCATTCATGATTCACTTGTTTACGTCCATCATTTGTAAGTCTTTTCATTTGGAAAATAAACCACTGCTTTTCAAATTACAAGCTATAGAGTTTCAGTTTTAACACCAGTCAACTCTTCAGGTCATTTTTCAAGCCCTTTATAAACCACAAACCCTGCAGAGAGAACAGGAACGTATACCCTCCCCTCACTTTATAAAGTTTCTTTTGTATTATAGACATTTGTCACATCACAGTTATGACACTGATAAATGTGTAATCTATGCTAAATGTGAGAATATCCCAGAAGTGGATAATCTCGTGACTCATGATTTCATGACTCCCCAGTAAGACACGGACCAGACAGAGGCGTCTTTCCTAGGGCAGCAGCAAGGCATAATGCACTGCTAATTAAAAGAAATGTCAGTGATCATCTCATACTTTCACTAAAGCAACTAGACAATTCCCAAACCCTATATTGTATGAACAGATAAGAAAAGAGTAATTTTGGACAATACAAGTCCCTTAAATCTGTTGTAAACAAAATACTGCATTACTCCAACACAGTGGTGGTATGAGAAAATAAGATCATGCTCAAAAACAAATGGATTGGTAGGAAATGGTTATGTAAATACACTACATGAACAAAAGCATTGGGAAACACCTGTTTTTCAGGGTTTGGGCTAGGCCCCTTACCTGCAGTGAAGGACAATCTTAATCCTTCACCATACCAACACATTTTGGTCAATGCCATGTTTCCCACTTTGTGGACACATTGACAGGCCACCACAGAGCTCTGACCTCAACCCCATCTAACACCTTTTGGATGAACATCAGACTTCATAAATGCTCTATAGAATAAATGTACACAAACTCCAAAATCTTGTGGAAAGCATTCCAAGCTGTTATAGCTGCAAAGAGGAGACCAGCTCCAAATTAAACTCTATATATTTGAATGCAATAATATTAAAATCCCTACTGTTTTTATGGTCAGGTGTCCCAATACTTTTGTCTATGCTGTGTCTGAGTGAGCCCTCTCCAAGATATGTACCCTCACAAAAATATGACAGGCTCATATAAAATTTATATGCAGTGATGTTTGAACCTAATGTTGCTAAATATCATGCAACCAGGTCTTTGTTTTAAGAAGTAACTATTTCTGCACAGGACAATTTGCATGTTGGATAACAGGCTGAATGAATGTTGTCGCACTCCAAAACCTGATCAGCATGTGAAGGACTGGTCGGAGAGGTCTCCTAGTTCAGAAACCTGAATGAATTCTCCTCTCTTATTGGCTGTTCTCACCAGTGGGTGTATGCAACAGAGACGGTTTTGTCATTCACTGCAATTGGAAACACATTGGCCAGTTACCCTGACCAGCACACGCTCACGGTCAGTGGAGAAAACAGGACATCAGTGCAAAACTCTGCTGGAAAAGGAGCTTCCTTATAAACCTTTCCCCTGAACTGTGAACAGTGTGCAATTAGGTGAATACGTAAATAGACACGTTCAAGCCACTGGCAGGTAAATAACACTGTTTAGCACATTACGGTGCCTCCTGTCGAGACTCGCATCAAGTGAACAGTTTTTAGTCTTTTTTTATTAAATCCATTTTAAGTTCTAGTTCAAGCTCAAGTTTATTTATATAGCAAATTATCATACACAAAATGTCATTCAATGTGCTTTACAGGAAAAGAATACAGAATAAACTTAAATTAAAATTAAATAATTGAAGCAATAAAAAATAATAAAACCATACATAAAAGAAAACTGAAAATGCAATAGAAGTCCAGGGATTCAAACCCACCACCTCTTGATCACAGTAACTCCCTTACCACCATCACTGACAAAACAGCGCTTCATTATGAACAAATTTGCACCTCTGCACGTCTGCAGCCAGACCCTTCTCAATTTGATCACCCACTACACAGTGATTCTGATTCTGATGCGGGCCCCACCATGGTAGCCCCGGTACCCCGGATGTTGGCCAGGCCCCGCCCCCGTTCTGAAATGCCCGGATGTTCCTTCATCTTAGCAGGCAGTAATGGCCGCGGCGCTGAGCTGCTGCTGCGGGACTTCCCTCACAAACACTGCTGCCCTGGAGAGTTTACTCTCGTAACCTCCCTGCGTCCTCTTCAGAAGAATACAGGTGGTGCCGTCTGTGTCCTGGAGCCGGTTCCTGGAGAGCGGTATGTGAGGAGCCTTTAGTTTTCAAACCACAACAACAAACCCAGCCGCCAGACCCGGGCTCAGGTTAGCCTAGCCGCCTCAGTTGGACTAAAATCTCAGCTCTAGGATGATGTAAGGCCAGTCAGAGGTTCTGCACGCGAACCCAGATGTCTTCTTACAACCTAAACACTCATGGAGGGTTGTATGTACGCTCTAGGTTATGCTGGAAAGGAACGAGGCAGCTGTTTGTGTTAGCATCCTATCTGTCACACACACGCGAGCCCAGCAGTGTGTTTACAGCCTCTATGCTTTTTTACACTTAGAGCTGATAGCACTAATTTTGTGTACCAGCAGAGTAAGTACTGTCAGTTCGAACTGTAATAAAGTATAGAGGCTACACGTGTTATAAACACACTGCTGGACTCGTTTGTGTATGTATGTGTGTGAGATGGAACACAAGGTGGTAGCTCTAACTGCAAGCTAAAGCATAAGCCAGAAACTCAAATGGCAACAAACGCCATGATATGTGTAGTCACTAAGGCGGCTGGTGGCCTGGTTTTTGTGCGTTCGAATCTCAAGATTACCAGTGGCACCACTGATGTATTCTTGAGCAAGGTGCCGTCCACACACACTTCTTCACTTGATGAAGGTGTTAAATGCAGAGAAAGAATTTCACACTGTTCACACTGTCCTGTGGTGTGTTCACACGTGACTATAAGGGGCCCGTTACTTTATCTGACCGTACTGAAGCACTCTATAGGAGTCACAGTTCTGTTCAAAAGTCGTCTTCTTCATGCCTCTATGGCTGCAGCTCACTGACAGTCATTGTTTTGCAGAATAGAGTTAAAGGGCCGCTTCAGCCGGAATGGAAAAATTATAACCTTTTGTTTTGAACATGCACCATATGGACAGAAATATTGGGGCGCCCGACCATTACTCCAGCAGGGACTTTAATGACCTTGCATTCAAAGCCATTAATGTGGAGTTGGTCCCCACCTTTGCTGCTATAACACCACTCTTCTTTGTATGATTTTGGAGTGTTTCTGTGGGAATGTAGAGCATTTATGAGGTCTGGCACTGATGTTGGAAGGTCTGACTCGCAGTCTCCACTTCAGTTCTTCCCTAAGGTGCTGGATGGGGTTGAGGTCAGGGCACTGTGCGAGCCAAGTTATTCCACATTGAACTCATCCAACCATGTCTTTATGGATCGTGCTTGTCATGACGGTGTACAAAAGGTTCTTCCCCAAACTTTGTCCACAAAGTTGGACGCATGGCATTGTCCAAAATGTCTTTGTATGCTGAAGCATTAAGATTGCCCTTTGCTGGTAGTACTGTGTCCCTCAGTGGGCTATAGTGACATTTTTGAAACTTGAAAGAGAGAGGAAAACCCCCTTCAAATTATTTTGAATGGGGGAAGAAAAACAAGGATTACTGAAATGACAGAACTGACTTGCCAAAATGATACGACTTTACATTCCTACATTCTACTTTACCTTGGTTTTCTCAGTTTCTCTGCTCATCATTGGTGTCTGTTTTGAACTTAATAGATAGAGGATCAGTTTCTTTGTATTTTTTTCTTAGGGCAGTGGTTGTCTAGTGGTCACTATTAATTGACACAGAATAACTTGCTGGGGGCTGTATGGCACATTTGTGAAACACACTGGTTACTGTAATGAGAGAACACTAAAATTCTGTCAAACTGTTGAGGCTGAGGGAGACACTACTAATGTACAATATACCACATAACAAAAATATACCATTTCTTAGTGAATGGTTAAAAACTCGCTTCTGCTCTTCTGTAGAATAGTTAAAGCATCTTCAGGTATCAGAAGAGAGGAAGATGAATAGACACATTTTCAGTTCAGTACAGCATTGAACAGTTTAATGTCTGTGAAAGCATATAAGAGATATGAACTCTTATTGCTAAAATGCTCATCACTGTCTGACACTCATTTCACTCATCACTCATTTACAATTGCAAGTGATCAACACTTAAGAAATTGTGAAATATTTTACAGATGTTTTATGTGTTTCTGCATAATTAATAAATTAATCATGATGTTGATCATTTTAAACATAAATGTGCAAAAATAAACATCATGGTGTTTGTTTGTTTTTTTGTTCACCAGCATTTGTTACATATTGATATTAACATGTTTATTTGTGGTTTAGTATTGGTCACAATGTTGACAGTATATAATTTTATTGTTTTCTGATGGCTTTAAACATGAAAAACATCGGTTGTTAAATTTAGAAATCTAGGAAGCAGTGTTGGGAAATAGAAGTAGTAGTTGTTGATGAAACCTTGTGAACTCAAATAGAACCTTGGCTGTTGTTCTGAGGTTACCCGTAAGTCCAGTCAACAAGTACATTGTATTAGGCAATCTTTACCTAAACTTTTTGCAGTGTGGCTTTGGTGGGCCAGGGATTTCTGCCAATAATTTTTGGAGGGTTGTGGTCCAACATAGTTTGCTTATTGCCCTCCTCAAACACATGATTCACCCTGAATCCAGATTTTGTTGGTTTATTATAGCAGAAAACTGCTCAGCCGTTACCCTCTAGGAAGCCTCTGCATTGTAAAAACACTTACATTACATCACTACAATTCTAGTATTATTATAAGCTCTTGCAAATAAGAATGCACATACAAATAAAAATAATTTCAAATTGGGATAGGCATAAAAAAGAAACCCATAAAGGAAATTTAACTTACAACCTAATATTCAGCCCGAGTCATCCCAAAGTATCTTTTTCGGGCCTGCTGCACTACTCTCAAATGAAATAAACCCCAAAAGGGAAAAAGCCCAGTCATTTAAATTTCTGCATGTCCGTTATGTAGGTCCCACCCCTCCTAAATACTTTACTGTAAAGTCTCTCCTGAATGCCAAGTTTTGATCCTTAACAGTGGTTTTCTTGGGAAATGAGAGTTGCTTGGAAAAGACAATTGGGACTCTCTTAAAATTGTTACCTTTATTATATGCCTATGATTTTTAGAGCTAGGTGATAGATGTATAAAATAATGGATATCTGCAACAGTCTAAACTTAAAATAAAGTTTCTTTGGTTTTATACTATAATTTTTATGACAGAATGAAGCTGAGGGAAAGTGTTCCAGCCCGTGTGTGCATCGACCAGTTGCACAAAGACTGATTTCCAGTTCCACTTCAGTGACAGCAACATCATCACCCTCTCCCACATATCTGTGTGCTTGGTGCAGAGTGATGAGCTCACAGCAACGTGGGAATGCCACCCCACCCCTCCTCGCTTCACACACCTCTTCCTCCAGCCATGATAGGCAGGGCGTGTCACCTGGCCCGATGGACTCTTACCCACGATCCTCCAGGAGAGGCTGGGCTGGCGCGTCTTCATTGGCACCAGTTCACACTAACTCAGGTGAGCAGTGGTATTCTAGACCTAGAGGAGGGTGATTTCACAAATCTCACAAATTACTTTCTTATTTATGGTTCATGTAGAGATGTGACGATGGTAAATGGTGGGTGAAGCCAAACTGATGTGAAGTATGCCCAGTTGTAGTTTAATCTAGTTAACAATCACTTAGTGCAACTTAAGCTGAAGGAGAGATAAGGATTGTGTTTATTGGCCAGTCCTAAATTTTTAGGCTACATTGTGAGGTGATGTCCATATCAAAGCAACTTACAATCATTAGTTACAGGGACAATACCCCTGGAGCAATTGAGGGATAGGTGTCTTGCGCAAGGACACAGTGGTAGAAAGTGGTCATCAGGTTTTCTGATGTGTTTTTACCCACTGAGCTACTACCACCCCTACATTGTCACACTGTCAATCCTGTATATGGGTGTGGCTGTTATTAAATGGTCTATCTGTCTACTACAGTGAGCCGAACAACCTCAGCATCCTGCAGTAACGCCGTCTCCTCCCGGAGAGCGGTGTCTGGGCGCTCTGAGCCCTGGCCAGAGGAAGCTGTGGACGATGCTTATGGCCTTTACTCACTACACCGCATGTTTGATATTGTGGGTGCTCATCTGACACATCGAGATGTTCGTGTGCTGTCCTTCCTGTTTGTGGATGTCATCGACGAATACGAGCGCGGTGGGATTCGGAGCGGGAAGGATTTCTTGCTAGCCCTGGAGCGGCAGGGACGGTGCGATGAGACAAACTTCCGACATGTTCTTCAGCTGCTCCGCATTATCACTAGACACGATCTTCTGCCTTATGTCACTCTGCGTAAGAGACAGACGGGTGAGGATAGTTACTGTTTATATTGGAGAATAATACTGTTTTCTAACCTAATAATAAAGTTTCCATACAGTATCAGTTGCCATTGGCAACAGTTTTCACTGTGGCTTAGGGTGTGGTCACACAAACTTAAACAACTAAATGTTTGAAAATATGTATCAGCCTGACAAATTAACACTGTGTTTACATTAAGAGAGTCATATCCATTCCCATTGCTATTCAACACTCACAATTTTTACATTTGTAATAAAACTTGTGTTTTGTCTGGCAGTGTGCCCAGATCCAGTGGATAAATACTTAGAAGAGACGTCTGTGCGCTACATTTCCCCCAGAGGAGGCAGATCTGAAAGCCAACAGAACACGCCCCACAGACGAGCAGGTGTGTGTGCGTTACACTACCTTTTAGCCGTGATGACAGAAATAAGCATACATTAGTGCCTTACAGAATTATCGCTTTGAGGTCTTTTGCCGGCCACCACCAAACTTCTTTATTTTTTGGAATAAAATAGCTTGCTATTGTTTCTTTATAAAGCTAATCTATGTCTGATTGGCTGGCCTGTATTGCCCTATTACTGTTACTCTGATTTCTGACTTACTGAACTCTGATTTTAATGAGGGAATGTGCTTGTATGTAAATGTTGTTAATTGTACTGTGAATTGTTTTCTTCAAAGTTGTCATGTTGTAACACATGATTTTTGAACGGTAATAGAAATGCAAGCCTGTTTTTTGGTTCATGTAAACTTAACACATTTTACTGGTCAGGGGTGTTTGTCTCTTTGTTTTCAGAGGTTTTCTTCAAAATGGTATTTTGCTGTCTATAATTTTCCTATTTAAATGCTGGCTAACTCTGTTCAGTGTTTTGCTAGAGACACTATACCACCTAATTTACAGAGGCAGCAGCAGTTTAAAGTTCAAGCATTTGCTGGTAATTCTGGATTGTGAAGCAGGACATTGGAAATACCTTAAACTGATCAAATCAATATGGGTACAAGTTTAACTGTAGGCACTGCGCAATACACTAAGATGTCCTTCTGTCTTTAAGGGCCCCAGCCTGTGATATGCTGCCCTGCCCCATCGGAGCCTCAGGTGTGTCCACCCCGCGCCAAACCAGCACCACACACTCCGAACAGGAAGAGGAAGAGAGCCCATAGCACAGCCGACTGCCGAGAAAAACAAACCTGTGGTATGCTAATGCAAATGCACATGGATATATACACAGCTTTATATACTGAAATTGTTTTCATAGAACAAGTAATGATTATTCTATACTGACCACATATACACTACCGGTCAAAAGTTTTAGAACACCCCAATGTTTCAAGCTTTATTTAATTGAATTTCAAATAGTTCAGG
>JBBPCW010264430.1:0-12318 GCA_037974425.1 Phenacogrammus interruptus
GACAAGGTGGCGCTGAGAAGGAAGGGTTACTCGGGTAAAGGGAGGGCGGAGGGGAGAGGAGGGGAGAGGGGGAGAGGGGGAGAGGGTGAGAGCGGGGGAGAGGGGGAGAGGGAGAGAGGGAGAGAGGGAGAGGGATTGGGGAGAAGGAGAGGGAGAGAGAGAGAGGGTGAGAGAGAGAGGGAGAGGGAGAGAGGGGGAGGGGGAGAGGGAGAGAAAGAGGGAGTGAGGGAGCGACGGAGAGAAGGACAGAGGGAGAGGGAGAGAGGGGGAGAGAGGGAGAGGGAGAGAGGGATTGGGGAGGGAGAGGTAGAGGTAGAGGCCACACCTTGGCTGCTTCTTGTTTCTGGGGGAGGGAGAGCAGTAACATGTGAAACCCTTCCTCCTCCACAGTCTGAGCTCATTATTCCAGCTCTTTGGCCTCACAGCCTGTGTTTCGCTGACCCACTCCCTCCCTCTGCTCCAGAAAAGTATATTTCTCAACAGAAGGGAGGGAGACGTGGGGGGAAATTAATATGGTGGTTCTTTACACACAATGCAACATGTTTTCTTTTATCAGATTGGAACAGTCACACTGCTCCAGGCCTAAACGAGATAGGACACCCCTAAAAGAGACAGGACAACCCTAAACAAGACAGGACACCCCTAAACAAGACGGGACACCCCTAAACAAAACAGGACACCCCTAAACGAAACAGGACACCCCTAAATAAGACAGGACTTCACTAAACGAGACAGAACACCCCCTAAAAGAGACAGGATGCCACTAAACAAGACAGGACACTCCTAAACAAGACAGGACACCCCCTAAACGAGACAGGACACCCCCTAAACAAGACAGGACACCCCCTAAACGAGACAGGACACCCCCTAAACGAGACAGGACACCCCTAAATGAGACAGGACACCCCTAAATGAGATAGGACACCCCTAAAAGATACAGGACAACCCTAAACGAGACAAGACACCCCTAACGAGACAGGACACCCCTAAATGAGACAGAACACCCCTAAACAAAACAGGACATCCCTAAACGAGACATAAAAGTACTGGAAAATTAATAGCAAATGCTCTTAAATAAAGCAGTTTTTTAACAATGGCAGTAGCTGCAGACTGAATGGCCGTCACTTCTCCTGAGTTTTCTGGGGGTTTGTGAGGGTGGGGTTTTCGGACCCCAGATTTCCTGGCAAATAATCACAATATGCAGACAGAACCGAGAAAGTGTTATCAGCTGTGTGCTGACGCCTGTCCGCGGGTGGGGTTTGAGTTTGAGTGCAAGGTTTTGGAGTGTTTTGAACGCTCCCTGTGAAAACACACACACACACACACACACACACATACACACACACACGCGTTTCATCACTTTCCTGGCCTGTGGGGCTGGTGTGAGGCTGGAAGGACGCTTACAAACACATGTTAGCTCTTCTTTCCCTCTGCTTTCCACACTTGATTTCCTCAGACAATGCCCTCCTTCACTCTTCTCCCGCCCCTTCCCTCCATCTCTCTCTCTGTCTCTCTCTCTCTCTGTCTCTCTGTCCCTGCTGCCTGAGGTCACATCTGGCTGGGAATTTACAGCCAGAGCAGAAATTCGCTCCTAACTCGCTCCGCCATGTGTCCTACGCCCAGCTCCGCCAGAGCCCCAGCCTTTTATTTTCTGTCTTCCTGACTGAGGCTCTGTCGCTTGTAAAGAAAACGACATTAGATCTCATGATGTGGTCAAATGACTGGAGTCATTTTACTATACTATACTACTATACCATACATTTTACTATACATTTACCAAGGTTTTGATATTTTGCATGACCTTTTGATTAAAATGTTTATTTTTTTAATACTATGCTGTTGAACAGACAAACTAATAATCTAATAATCTAATGAAGTAATAATCTAATAATCTAATGATCTAATAATCTAATGATCTAAAAATCTAATAATCTAATAATCTAATGATCTTGTCACGGTCACGGTCTCGACTGGCGTAGCCAAGTTTCTGTTTTTCTGTTTTTCTGTTTCTAGATTTCCAGCGTTCGCTGAGGACTTTGTTTGCGTATGTTTATGCTTTTTATTATTATTATTTAATGATTTATCTAATGATCTAATGATTTAATAATGTAATTATCTAATGATCTAATGATCTAATGATCTAATAATCTATGTCTGCTGTTTATTACAGAGGCTCAAAAGTTCAGAACTCAGAAATTCCTTAGTTTGGAAAAATTAATTAGGAAAAATGCAACACATAAAAAGCCTTAGAGTAATGTACATGATTTGACTTCTTACTGAAAATGAACATTTAATAGAAGTTTTGCCTTATTGATAACCAAGGGTGGTTTACACCTTCTATGGGGGTCCAGAAACTTGTAGGCATGGGTTAGACATTGCAAAAGTTTAACAGTGTTTGGAAATAAGCTACAAAAATATGCAATAGTGTTAATGAATGCTTGAACACAACTAGCAAATATTTATTGCATTAACGCATAATTAACATAACGCCGACAATTATTTTATTGCACATAATCAACCCTTAGGGTTCCATCTCTGTTTCGTTCGGTTCCAGGAAAACTGGAAAGTTCTATTCTGTTGTTTTTTTTTGTGCCGTTCTCTGATTCCTCCATTTCTTTACATTGATTTTTCTGTCCACACTCTCTTTTCTTTTCTTTTCTTGCTTTTTCCCTCTGCCCCTTTTCACACTCCCTGTCTCCCTCTAGAACTTTAGACCTTTGGCCAAAAATAACTTTACAGAAATAGAAAGAATCTAAAGTGTATTTATTTATTTATCAGACGTAAACTAAACTTTGAGTCCCAGTTCAAATGCCGTATTTGTAGATTTTTTTGCTTCTGCAATTACTGTTAATTTAACATGATGTGAACAAAAATCTAACAATGTTTAGTGTATTTATTATATTTTATGTTTTTTTTATTTTGATTAAAAATAAGTAGAAATGCACTTCATGTATGTCTGTGTATACTGTGCACCTACTGTTTAGTGTTACTTACACGACCCGCGCCATGACATACTGTAGTTTTTCATATTAATATTCCTAATGTACTAGTTAACAGGGATAAATACAAACATTATTCAGTACATAGTGATTTTGAATACAGTATATCAGTGTGTTCCTTCTGGAAATCCAGTAATACTTTCCATCAGAAACCTGGCAGGGAAGAGAAATCCGGAACTGCATTTTTACAAACTAAACAAATCTTTAACACTTTAACATTTCAAAACTAATCTTGATTAGCTTTCCTGATTGTTTGCATTTATGCGAAATAAGTGCAGATTTGCGTTTCATTGCTCACAGAAAGACACATACCTTTAAAATGCCTTTAAACAATTTGCAATTTGTTCAGCATTTTTCTTAATTTGAGTGTCATTTGAAATACAGTAACTATAACAGTCTCCTCGGTCACAGACTGGGAAAACAACCGCGTCCCAAAAGAGATCAACACCATATTTAGGGGTTTTTAAAATTATACTCACCTAACATTAATCCATCCAGTACAGAAACAGAAGAATTCTATGCCACTGATTTGCCAAAAACAACTAATGAACAAAACATAGCTCTGGAATCACCTCTTCAAGAGAGGAACTGTATGACGCCCTGCAGCAAAAGCACCAGGCTCTGATGGATTCAACAGAACAGTCCTCACTCCCCCAAACATGAATTGTGCAGATATCAATCTCCTCCTCAAACCAGATAAAGACCCTTCACTCCCATCCAGCTATCGTCCACTCATAAACGCAGATCTCACAATCTTCAGCAAGGCACTAGTAGAACAGAAACAGTAACACCTTCTATAAAACCCATATAACACTGGGTTTATTACAGACCACCAGGCCATTATCAACACCAGGAGACTCACTGGCCTCAGTAACACCTTTTGTAACACACCCATATAACACTGGGTTTATTACAGGCCACTAGTCCATTATCAACACCAGGAGACACACTGGCCTCAGTAACACCTTCTATAACACACCCATATAACACTGGGTTTATTACAGGCAACCAGACCATTATCAGCACCATTATCAGGTAGAGCCGGCATTGTCAATGAAACAGGGGGTCAGGGTGGTAGTGGACTCGCACCACTCAGTGGAGCGAGTTTTACTGCTGGTTGGTGAACAGATCGGTTACAATAATATAATTTATGGATCCCGGTTGAATGAAGCCGTTGTGCTTTTTGTGCGTGAGGAAACCCTTGTTCATGCCTTGATTGAGTCTATGATAACTTTGGGTGATCTGTTCGTAGCGGTGACTCCGCTGTTTACCCCAGCCACCCGAGTCACTGTGTCAGGGGTGCCGCCCATCATCCCTAATGAGCTCCTGGAGCAGGAACTGGCGCGTTTCGGGAAATTTGCTAGCGGGTTTAGAGTGGTGCGGCTCGGGTGTACGGATGCTTGGCTACATGTTTCTTAATGACCATGCACAAAGCCTGGGTATCTCCTTTAAACATGACAGTATTTTTTACACGGTATACGCGAGTGCTGGGAGATCAAGTAACTGAGATTGGAGGGAGTCAAGAGACACGTACACAGACAGGAACATGTGGGGGTGGGGGGCAGGGTGAACAGGAGAACCTCACACAGATAGGAACACGTGAGGGGGAGCAGGGTGAACAGGAGAACCTCACACAGACAGGAACACATGAGGGGGAGCAGGGTGAACAGGAGAACCTCACACAGACAGGAACACGTGAAGGGAAGTGTAGTGGACAGGAGGCCCCTACACACACAGGAACTCATGTACAGGAGTGTGTTGGACAGGTGTTTAATATGCAAACAGGACCTACTGAGGGGGAGCATTGAGTGCAGGTGTTTACTACACTTACAGGAATAGAGGACGGAGAACATGGAGGACAGGTAACTAATACACACCAAGGTACAAATGAGGGAGGACTTGGAGGACAGGTGATGGGGATGCATGATCAGGACGGAGAAATAGCTGGACCAAGCTCAGGTCCCTGTGTTGTACAGCCAGGGATTACAAATGAGACAACAGTTGGAGTTGAAACTAGGACTACATATAGTGTAGGTGGTGGTGTTGAACATGAGTCTCAGATTACTGCAGGCGCTGAAGAGGATCTGTCAGAGGATGATTTGATGTCACAGAGGTCTGTAACTTCTCTTCTATATGATCCGCAAGTCTACTCGCTGAAATAAATCAATGATTTTTTGGATATTATGTATGGCAGGCACACAATGCAGGTTTCTGAATTTTTCCCAGATGTGGAAAAACGTATACAATCTGTTGTTGGTATTAGGAAGCAGGTTGGGTATGAAGAGCTGAGTAAGCAGAAAAGATACCGTCTTAAGAAACTAGGTTGAGGAAAGTAAAGAGAGAAGAAGGATCCCTAGAGGAATTCTACAATGGCATGACTAGGTTGAGCACTGTGGGTGATCTTCTACTCTCTAAAAGCTTTACTGTCCTTTTCTGGCTCTTTTCTCTTCTCCTTGTAATGAGTGTTCTGAGAATAGCAACACAATGTAAATGGCGGCAAGACAGGGATAAGCATTCCATGATACATAATATGAGAATTAACAAAAACATTGATGTATTATTTTTTCAGGAAACTCATAGCACCAGTAGTGATGTGACAGGATGGGAGAGGGACTGGGGGAGCCCTCTTTTTTGTAGTCACGGCACTAATCTTAGTCCTGGAGTAGCTATTTTATTCTCGCATCAGCTCCAGATGTCAAGTGTTTCAATGTCTAAGGTGGAACAGGGCAGTTTATTGGTAGTACAGGCGAATATTAGGGACACACTTTTTGTGTTCATTAACATCTATGCGTACAATATGGGATCTGAGCGATTGAGACTGTTCAGAAGAGTGAAGGACACTCTTCAGAAGTTCCGGAATGGGTCGATCAATGGGTCGGGGGGTGACTGGAACATTACCATTAATTTCCTGGAAGATAGAAATGGGGAAGAGCCACATTCAGTTTCGGCCTCCTTCTAATCAAGAGTGATCCAAGATTATTATCTTACTGATGTATGGAGATTGTTAAATCCGTCAGTTAAGCAGTACACCTGGGTCAGGATGACTGAGGGCAGTGTTAAAGCTGCACGGTTGGACAGAATTTACATTAATAATGAAAATAATAACAGGATCTTAAAGTCTAGCATAATGCCAGTGGGTTTCTCGGATCATCATTTAATGATGGTAGAGCTCTCCTTTCTGGAGCGTTCTTACCATGCTCCCTACTGGCATTTTAATGTAAACCTTTTGATAAATGTAGAGTTTTGTAATTTTTTGTGGAATTTTGGGCCCAATGGAAGTTGCAAAAAGACTGTTTTAGGACTTTAGCCTTGTGGTGGGAGGTGGGAAAAACTCAAATAAAAATGTTTTGCCACCAATTTGCTAGACGTAACTTGGCTGAGTGACGAACACAGAGAGGCTCTGGATTCCAATATTATTATGGAGGAACTTTCTACAGCTGTAGGACAGTTGAATGATGGCAGCTCCCCTGGACTGGATGGTCTACCATCTGAGTTTTATAAACATTTCTGGGACGTGCTTGGTAAGGACTTGTGGGAGGTCTTTAAAGACTGTCTCAGTCATGGGACTTTACCTTAAAGCTGCACCAGGGCGGACCTCGCACTGCTGCTGAAACAAGGGGATCTTGACTGGCTGAAAAACTGGAGACCTGTTTCCTTGATGTGCATGGACTATAAAATTCTGTCTAAAGTCTTGGCTAACAGGCTGAAGGACTGTATGAGTACAATTATACAATGTCATTAAACATATTGCATACCGGGTAGAACAATAATGGACAATATTTTTTTGATTTGTGACATAATTGACATCGCTAGTGTGACCTGCTCCACAAATTTAAACTTTTGGAGTTGCCTCTACCTCTATTCGCAACTCCCTGGGTTCAAGACTACAGATCCCAAATCTCTTTTTAGGTTCGATACCTTGTTTGCACTGGTTCAGAAAATAGGCAGAGACAAAGGTGTTTCTTTCCTCCCAAGATTCGTTTTATTTGGTGACGAGCACAAAATACATCCTTTAATATAAACCAGTTAAAACATAGTCACAGTAGTCCACATAAACATTGAATAATGACAAAGTAACACAGCTGTAAAAGCACTAAAGAATTGATTGTAGGATCACAATATAAAAGGACCAAGATGGCGGCGCATACACATTGCGAGGCTCAGCGTCTCTCCAGTTTCTGCAAATTTGTGGTATTTTTCTTGCTCATCTCGGGGCTGTTCATACAGAACAGCAGTGCTCTAACATTAAACACCCGACAAGAGCTTCTGGATATTGGTTTTCGCACTTTTGACAGTTTTATCGGCAATCTTCAACTCGTCCCTGAGATTGCCAGAACACCCGAGGTTGCGCACCCCACCCAACCGGGCGGAAGTGCTTAAAGGCGGCGTCGAGACCGTAAACAAAGACAGGGGGAGGGGAGGGCTAAGAGCTAAGCTAAATCTAACACCACACCGGCTCTCTTTGCCCAGCATTTTTCTCGCCAATGTATGGTCACTGGTGAACAAGATGGACAAGATTCGACTCCGAATCAATTACAGTAAGAAACTCTGGAACTGCAATGTCATGATTTTCACCAAAACATGGCTAAACAGTGGAATCCCGGACAATGCTATTGCTCTAGCTGAGCACCACATTCTCCGGGCAGACAGATCGGCGGATGACTCCGGTAAGACCAGAGGCGGGAGATTGTGCATTTACGTTAACAAAACTTGCTATAAATGAACTTCATGCAGCCATCAGTAAACAACAGACTGATCACCCAGGGGCTGCATTTATTGTTGCGGGGGATTTCAATCACTCCAACTTAAAGACAGTGCTCGCCAAATTTCACCAAAACATTCTCTGTCACACCAGAATAAACTAAACTTTGGACCATGTATACACAAACATGGCTGAAGCCTATGCTGTGACCCCCTCCCCCATTTAGGACAATCAGATGACCTTTCTTTGTTTCTCACCCCCAAGTACTCCCCCCTCATCAGCCATGTGAAGCCATGAGTGAGGACCATCAAAGTGTGGCCAGCAGGGGCTGACATCACACTCCAGGACAAGTTTCTACACACAGACTGGAGTACGCTTCCCAGGCCACCTGTGGCTCTCACACGGACATTGACAGTTATACCTTCTCTGTTCTGGATTACATTAACACCACCATAGACAGTGTTACCACTCAAAAACAGATCACCATATACCCAAATCAGAAGCCTTGGATGAACAAGGAGGTGCGTCTCCTGCTGAGGGCACGCAACACTGCATTCAGATCTGGTGATGCACAGGCCTACAGCATCTGCAGGGCAAATCTGAAGACGGGCATCAAAAAAGCCCATCACTGCTACAAATTAAAGCTAGAGGAACACTTTTCCAACGCTGACCATCGACGCATGTGGCAGGGCATTCAGGCCATTACAGACTATAAACCCAGCAACTGCACCCCCACAACCACAAATGTCTCCTTCCTGAATGAGCTTAATGACTTTTATGCTTGCTTTAAAAGAGATAACAAGCAACCCGCTGTCAGGATCTCCTCCTCAATCAACCACTCACCCATCACACTCAGCTCCTCAGATGTTTGCACTGCACTGAGCCGGATCAACGGGCGCAAGGCTGCTGGACCAGACGGCATCCCTGGGTGCGTACTTAGAGCATGTGCAGAGCAGCTCGCTGGTGTATTCACAGACATTTGTAACATGTCCCTCGCCTAAGCAGCTGTTCCAACATGCTTTAAATCCACTTCCATTGTGCCAGTGCCGAATCACTCCAGTCCAACATGCCTGAATGACTACCGCCCTGTTGCACTCCCACCCATCATTATGAAGTGCTTTGAAAGGTTAGTCCTGGCACACCTAAAGGACTTTCTCCCACCAACTCTCGATCCACACCAGTTTGCTTACCGTTGCAATAGGAGCACAGAGGATGCAGTCTCCATAGCTCTGCACTCTGTACTCACACACCTGGACAATAAAAACACTTATGCACGGATGCTGTTTGTAGATTTCAGCTCAGCATTTAACACCATCATACCCTCTTAAGTTAATCACTAAACTTGGACATTAATATGCCTCTTTGCAACTGGATTATGGACTTTCTGACCAACAGACCACAGCATGTTAGGTCAGGCGACATCTGCTCCACCACAGTCACGCTCAACACTGGTGTAACACAGGGCTGTGTGCTGAGCCCCTTCGTCTACTCCCTCTTCACCCACAACTGCCGACCCGTGCATGGATCGAACTCCATCATCAAGTTTGCAGACGACACCATGGTGATCGGTCTCATCACCAACAACAATGAGACTGCCTACAGGTCCAGCATCTGGCCACTTGGTGCACGGACAATAATCTGCTCCTGAACACCACCAAGACCAAGGAACTCATTGTGGACTTCAGGAGGGAGAGAAGATGCTCACATTATCCCATCCACATTAACAGGATGGCTGTGGAGCCTGTTTCATCCTTCAAGTTCCTGGGGACCCACATCTAAGGGGACCTGTCCTGGACCACCAACACCTCCAGCCTGGTCAAGAAGGCTCACCAGCGCCTCTTCTTCTTGAGAACACTAAAGAAGAACCAGCTGTTGCACATATACATTTGTACATTTCTGATTATACATTTTCACAGAACAGCCCGGTAATGAATATAATGAATGAGTGAGGGGAACTGATAAAAAGGAAAACCTCAAACCTGGACCTGCTCTACCTAGCCACCCTCGATGCTCTACTACAAATTAAATCCCGAAAAAAGAAACCGAAAGACAGGACTACACGCCTAAATCTTGGGAAAAATAAGGGTTAGCCTCGCTGCTAACAAAAGAAAACAAGAAAAGAAACCAATGGAAAACAGCAGAAACCCAACGAAAAACAGAAAACAACCCAGAGAAAACAGCAGTGGCAGTATCTTCTGCTCAAAGCAAGCTGTCTTAATACTGGCCCGCACACACGCACCCACTGAACTGCTGGTGCCCTGCATTGTCATTGCTCGCCCGGTTACGTTCCCAGCTGTCCTTGCCCGTGTTTCCCACACCGGACCACAACGTCCTAATAAGGATTGGCTCAGATGCCAAAAGAGAGCCGTGTCACAGCTACACGCTATTAGGGTTTTCATTAGGCACTTAACCACACTTGAAAGTAATGTAAGGGAGAGGGGAGCATGCCACGCTACTCATCCTACGGTGGCTGTGCTAGGACACTACACCACCGGTTACACTAGGGTTGAAGGGGAACAGTTAGGAATTTTGCAGACAGATCAACAGAAAGCCTTTGATAAGGTCGATCATGGCAATTTGTTTAAATTGCTTGAATCGTGCGGTTTTGGCGCTATTTTTATTTATTGTATAAATCTGTTGTATTCAGAAGCTGCTGTACTTTTGAAGGTAGTGGGTGGACTCAGTTGGCCAGTCTCAGTGCAGAGAGGCATTAGACATGGTTGTCCCCTGTCTGGCATACTGTATGCCCTGGCAATAGAACCACTACTGGGTAAACTGAGTAAAAACTGTCAGGGGTGTCACTGTTAAGGGAAGCGAAGTGTAAGGTATGTGTATCTGCGTATGCCGATGACTGTACAGTGTTTTTGGAGAGTCCCGATGATTTTGGTGCCTTGTTAAGCTGTATATGCTTGTATGAAAGAGCTTGGTCTGCTAAAGTGAACTGGGACAAGTGTGAAGGGTATGCTGTTGGAAGGTGGGAGGGAACTGGAGATCTCAATTCACAAATTAAGCTGCGCTGGAATGGGGACAACCTCAAGGTTTTAGGGGTCTATCTAGGCAGTCAGGACTTTGAAAGGAAAAATTGGGAACATATGGTAGACAGAGTGACGGCTAGATTATCTAGATGGACTTGGGTCCAACCTCAGCTGTCTTATCGGGGGAGGGTGCTGGTGGTGAACAACCTCGTGGCCTCAATGTTTTGGCACCGGTTCACTGTCTTGGAGCCCCCAGTTACACTTATTAGAGATATACAGAGGCACCTAGTGAACTTCTTCTGGGGGGGTAGCACTGTCCTTTACTTGTGGACCTGAAAAGCTGCATAACCACCTTTCGGCAGCAAACGGCTCAGCGTCTGCTGTATCAACATGACCAGCTTTGGGATGATACAGCTAGTCAACTCTTACGTAGAGTAAAGCATCTGGGCTTCGACAGGCATCTGTTTCTCCTGTAGATGGACGAGGTTGAGCTCTGAGAGACCTCTCCGTTTGATCGGTCCGCGCTCCGGGCTTGGTGCACTGTTATACAGGCACAGAGGTCTTACTCTGAGGTGTATGGTGCTGTTGGAGAAGAGCCGCTGTTTCATAATCCTCTACTATAGTGCAGGCTACTGAGCTCTGTCAGTGTTCAGAGGGCTCTGATCGGAGCAGGAATGACCAGTTTGTCACATTTGAGATCGGAAGGCACCTGGAAAACGATGGCCATGCTGAGCCAGGAGACCAGAACACAGTCTTTGAGGCTGTGGGAGAAGCTGCTGGCAGCAGTGGTGGGAGCACTTCCTGGGTCCTTCAGGGAAACTCTTGTGAAAGACTCTATGAATCAGCAACCTGATGGAGAACTAGAGTTTCCATCGCTGCCCATAAGAGCTGGGTGAAAACTCTGGATCTCTTTTATCTTTCTGAACACCAGAGCTGGCCAAATTCTCTGAGGTCTCAGAGAAAGCTCTGTACTCTATAAAGTATAAAGGTGCTCAACAGGACGTCACTGGCTGGTTTGCCAGAGTCGGTGTGGGGGGGCGTGTTTGTCGAAGGCTCCTCCCCAAGGGGCAGCTGGGGGTACAAAGTTCCCATAGAAAACCGTACAGCAGATCTTCAGTGGAGGATCATACATGGAGTGGTGGCCACAAACAGACATGTGACTGATCTTACCCCAAGAGTGGAGAGGAACTGTTCAATGTGTAGGGAGGAAGAAACTTTAGAACACTTACGGTTTTGCTGTCCCAGACTGTCCGCAGTTCTCTGATATAGCAGTGGATAGAGGCACTGGGATTTAGTTTCAGTAATGAACGCTTCATCTTTAGCCTTAAGTACGTTTTGAGGAAGAGGAGAATGATTACCTTGGTTAATTTTTTGATAGGCCAAGTGAAAATGGGCATTTGGCTCAGCAGGACGAATAAAATGTCGGAGGCAGGTTCAACTGATGCGGTTTTGGTGCTTAGGAATCTTGTAGCTGCTCGTCTTATAGGGGTCATTCCACGAAATCGGTACATTTTCAGCTTAAAAATTTTTTTTTCTCAATTTTTTAAATATCTCTGTAAAGAAGACCTAAAGTGTCAATAAATTTTATGGTGCCATCTCAGGCTATTTATTTTATTTATTGTATGATATTTTATCATCTGTC
>JBBPCW010264439.1:0-12317 GCA_037974425.1 Phenacogrammus interruptus
CACACACACACACACACACACACACACACACACACACACACACACACACACACACACACACACACACACAGAGAAAACAAAAACACCAATTTACTAAAGCACTGCTATGTAATCTATAATTTAATCTTCTACAATCTTCTTCATTTATTACAGGTACAGTACTGTGCAAAAGTCTTGGGCACCTGTGCAAATTGTTTGAAGTCATTTATATCAGCATTTATATCATCTGGAAGCGAACACTTTGCCACACACAAAACCACATGTACTGTATTAATGTTGTTTGTATTTGTTGTAATGTAGGTGTTTTAACACTAAATTAACACCACTGCTCAGTAGTAAACAGCTTTTAAGCATAATTTTCTCAGGTGCCTGTACTGTATATACTAAGAAAGTATTTTCAGTGCTTTCTCAGTGACTTTAGTCCCAACTGAATCTGCCATGTCAATATGAACTGCACAGTATTTGAGCCACTCTCTGTGGCTCAAATACTGTATGCACCATCCAAAATGACAACAAACAATATTACAACAAAATTACAAGAACAATATTGTAACAAAATAACAGTGTAACACCGGCAATGCTGTGTGTAAGATTTAGTCTACAGTACCAGCACATCAGTAGTGCAAAATGCATTCAGTTACTCAGCCAGTGCCTGAACTCCCTCCTTAAGGCCAATTAAAGCAGTGGAAATGCTCAAACCTGCTGACACAAGTAATCTTCTGACTCTAGAGGTGAGTCCCTGTGTGGCAACAGGTTGCATTCCAGTCTGACGTAGTTTTGCTGTCTCTCAGAAAAGCAACATCATAGAGAATGAGTTTGTTCCTGAGGGAAATGCATGGCAAGCAACATGAACCAGAAAAAAGTGCTGAGAATGTGAGGCTCTAATTGCTCTATACTGTTCAATGCTGACGCAGCTGAGTAGATATTAGTAGGGATGGACCTGCTTCTTTAATCCAGATATATGAACCATCATCATGTTCTCTGATCTATGCAATCTATAATTTGTAATGAAAATACAGACATTCAATATGTCATTTTTAATTGACTATAGGTGATATTTCCTCGCACATTAAACCAAACGGGACTATATCTATATCTATATGTGGAACTATTTCAAAGATGATCAGTTTGCACAGTTTTGGTATTCTAGCGGTCACCTGGTAAAGTGACAAATCTCTCACACACACACACACACACACATACACACGCCTTGCGGTTTTATGGAAACAATGTGCAAATTAGAACAGGAAAAAAGGTTAATAGGCTCATGTCTAGCTGGTTGCAGTAATAATCATTCTACTGGCTGAGAAAAGGAACAATAGAATGTCATTTACAGCTGTAATTTTAAAGGAAAAATGCCAAACTATAGTCTTATTTAAAATATAGTTCAATGAATTTACATGATTCAAATGTGGCAGTGAGAAACACATGAATAAAAACTGTTACAACAACACAATTATTTTCAAAAGAAGTTGAGTGAAATACACTGATTAGACTAAAACATTTCACTTATATGTAAATATTTGACATATTTGAATCCTGAACCAATTGCCTGATTCTTTATTTTGGCCATTACAATGGCTGTAGGACACTACTCAGCACTAAACACAAGCGAATGACTTCGACAAGTTTTCACTCACATTGGAGAACGTACTGACCTCTGGACTGGCATTCCAGCCTTGCATCAGCAGGGCGGAGAGTGGTTTGGGAATGGAGTAGCCAATGGGAGGTCTGATGTGATGGTAGGCCATGTCAGCAGCCGCTGCAGCTGGAATGAGATCAGAAAGGGAGATCAACTTCATAGCTCTGTATGTGTGACAATATCCAGCAATTTGAGTTCTATCAGACCACAAACATAATAAATAATTTATTTGCATAATCCACTGTTGATGTTTTGGAGGTGCTCATGTAAATTTCAACTAACATTCAGATAATTTTAAGAGCCATAAAATAACATTATTTTAAAAATGGCACTACCTCTACTTATAATCATACTGAGAGTTAATCATCAAGTTCCACTAAATGGCTTATTCACAATCTAAAGACCATCTGCAAAGAACCATCCAAAATAAATGGGGCTTAAAATAACTGCTGCTTATGGTTGAACACTTGATATTTGAATGATTAAAGGTGTCATGAAAAATGTTGAGTTAATTAGAGCAGATGTAAGTGTAGGTATAGAAGAGTGGGTACCAGGTTTGAGGTGGGCGAATGGGACTTCTCCTGTTAGCAGTTCCCAGAGACACAAAGCATAGCTGAACATGTCGGCTTTCACTGTGTATCGCGTGCATTGTGTAAACACCTCAGGCGCCATCCACCGCAGATTCTACAAGGTATGTTTTTATAAAAAACTGCCTCTGTAACTCATGTCATGGTCAAATACATCACAGATTACAACATTAACATCATAAGACTGGAAAATCATCCCCATAGCACACATCAAAATCACTTAGCCATACATTATTTTACTCATATAATTTACCACCAAACACATGGCTCTCTGCCTATATCACCTGAGAGAGAGAGACAATTACACACTACACTGCAGATTTAAACTGCTATACTAATACAACAATTAGCAAATTAAGAGAAGATGGAAATAATACTACTGCATATTCACTGAGACACTAGAGACAAAATTACTAGAGATGTCTGGTGAACTGACCCCAGGTTGTTTTGTCATGTTATCCACATCCATAGACAACAGGAATCGGGACTCTGGAGGTAGCATACAAAAAATAACATACAGTTGTACACAAAAATGAACACCACAGGTCAAATACATCAATATGTATACATACATACATAAATACACTACAGACTTGACTTGACTTTACAAAATGTTTGCCGGAGCGTTGATCCATATCCCACCTCCGAAATCAGCTACCACAGCATGCCCATCCTCGTACAGCAGAATATTGTGGCTGTTAAAAAAGTATATTGTAAGAAAGCAAATTTTAAAAAGTGCTTTGAAATCACATTCTCAAGGTTTGTGATTTACACCTCAAAGCGGTCTCTAACAGCTCTGGTCAATGTAATTCACTGCCAGTCCTGGAGATCAACAACAAAGAAGAGCTTAACAACCATATTTCACTCAGAAAGGGCTTTGCAGTGAGCAAAGTGTTTCAGAGCAAATGTGCTTTGTCCACCCTGGAACAGACGTGAAGGACATAAATGTGGCATTTTGATGGAAACTGAACAGCAACAGCCTTTGAGCTGGATGAAGATGATGATGCTAATGATGATGACTGCTTACCTGTTGAGGTCTCTGTGAATGATCGGCTGGGTGAGATTGTGCAGGTACTCCATGCCCTTGGCCACATCAATGGCGATGATGAGCTTGGACTGCAGGTCGATGATCCTGCTCGTTTAAATACAGTTTAAAGCACACCTAAGATCACAGATCAATGCTCTGAGACATCATTTCAATTTAAACAGATCAATGGGAGGATTGAGTGAACATAAGCAGGGAGCATCACTGCAAAGCCAGACTGACTACTGACATCGAAATACACTTAAACACCTCATCATACATAAACACACACACAGAACTAGAACCGTCTGAATGCACATGTTCCTTTTCATTTCTGTTATATCAAACTTGTGACATACTATTTTGATTCAGAATTCTTGTGCTGTATTTTAACAGAACAATTCTACACTCCTGGTCAAATGACATGCCTTTTTAACCTGCAAAGTTTATTGTATTGGAACATATATAATACAAGGGACAAACTTAAATGAGCACATTTTTGGAATTTCTATACCTATACATTTCTATTCATTTTCCGTATTTATATTAAAAAAATAAAAACCTTTGCAAAGGCCACATTATCCTTCATTTTATTCCTCAATATGTTAAATCAAGAAATTAAACAGTGCTTGTACATGTAGAAGTGCCATCTGTAGAGGCCATGTGATTATGTTCTTTTAGAAAATCTTGTGCTTTAGACTTTCTTTTAAACTCTAAAGCACACTGTGTATTACTGGCAGACAACATTAACATTGAATGTAAAGTGGCCCCTTATAGTGACAAGTGAACACACCATAACATAGCACACAGTGTGAAAATCTTTCTCTGCATTTAACCCATTGACCAGGTGAACCAGTGGGCAGCCAGCAACACAGCCTCTGGGGAGCAGTGTGGGACTGTTACCTTACTCAAGGGTACCGCAGTAGTGCCACTGGCAGTCCAGGGATTTAAACCCACAACCTTCCGATCACAGGGGCAACACCCTAACCACCAGGCCACCAGCTGCTGCAGCTTCAATACAAAACTAAAGAAGTAAACTTCAGACACCAAACATGTCCTGAATGACTACATCTGGGACAAGAAGAGTTCATTATAAATGGAATATTTTGCTTCACGATCTAAATCAATGCAGTGAAAATACCTATTTCAATCAGTGCTTGTCTATAGTAGTATTTCTCACCTCTTTTGCTCATGAAGCAGTGAGAAAAGGGAACCTCCAGACACATACTGCGTTACTATCGCAAACTGGCTTGGGTCATCCAGACAGGCCCCCACAAACGGGATAACACATGGGTGATTGAGCCGGCACAGGATGGACACTTCTCTGCAGAACATGTCCGTGTCTGATTTGGAGCAGTATGTGTTTGCACGATACCTGCAGGACAAAAAGATCACAGTGACTTTGGGACAAAGGAAGATATTATTTTCGTGAGCCAGAGTTGTTACTGTCTCATAGTATGTTGTTATAGCATCTTTTAATGTTCAAATGTCAATGTATAGGCCTGCTTTTTTTTTTTTTAATCAATAAAAACTGTTTCGGTCCAGTTCTGGACTACCTGTCCTGTAGAGTTTAGTATAGTGATCAAAAAATGTGCTTTAGGATAGACATTTCCAATAATACACAACTATTTATATTAAATGTATTTCTACCACAAAGATTAGAAAATTGAAATCTTAAACACAGTACAGAATCTTCCGTAAAGGCCAAAAATGTTAAAGCTTTTAGAACTGGTACCTCACCTTTTGATTGCTACAACTTTGTTACGACACTTTCCTTTATAGACCTTCCCAAAGGACCCTGTAAATGGAAAAATACTGACATTTTAGAGCAAACTGATGAGTTTAAATGGCGACAAATGAACAGAATCAAAATCAGAAAACGTTATTGATCCTGAAGAAACTACGTTACGACTGCAGAGACACAAGAACAATATAAAATATAAAGTATAAAATAAAAAAATAGTCTAAAAATATATTTTTTTAACAAAATACACTACCTACACAGATGCTGTGGTATAACTACTATAGATAAATAACTGCACTGGGTAGACTATCGCACATAATTAAATGCTGCACATAATGACAATTTTTAAATTAAAAAATGTAATTATTTCAAAAATGTAATGTAATTATTTCTTACAACCATGTAAATATGAACTACTGTTTCATGATAATGAACATACCCGAACCAATGATTTCATTGAACTCCAGTTCAGAGAGCTGAAGGTGGAAGTATGATGGGAGGCTCGCTCTTAGGAGGAGAATGTCTGCCTTTTCTAAAGAAAAAGAGGGTTACTATAATCTAATGCAATTCTATGGAGAAGACTTGTTTCTAGATCAGCAGAGTATTGTTCGTTCTCTCTCCCCTCTCTCTCCTCTTTCTCTCTCTCTCTCTCTCTCTCTCCTCTCTTTCTGGTGTGTGTGTGTGTGTGTTTGTGTGTTAGTGTTACCTTTGGTCATACTTTTGATCTTTCCCAGAGGAGACGGAACAGAAACATAAGACCCATCTATGATTAGAATAAAAAACATTTTACATTGTTTAGTGTTACTTTACTTTGTGTATTCATGAGTACAGTAACAGTCTATGAACAGTTTTGTTTGCTGATGGGGAGTAAATGATGAGTATAATCACACCCCCTCCTGGCTGGGAATACTCATTGCATGGTGAATCTTCTTGGGGCCGTTTGTAGTGTTTCAGCAGGGTGACAATGGCATCATGACCTACAGAGAACATGAATGAGTCCATCCCATTAAAGTAGCCATTAGAAGCTTTTACAGCCCGGAAGTATAGAAGCAAGTTGTAAGAAACCTTAAAAATCTTTTAAGTTTATTGTGTTAGGAAGCAAAATACCAAGTGACATTAATTTTAAACAGCTGTAATTTTGTTCTCGAAAAGTACTCTTCTAAGCAGCATTGGGTGTTTGAACAGTTTCTTTGGTTTGCATCCAAAAGGTCTTTGTACACTTCTGTTTCAGTCTGATGTTGTACTAAATGTGTTTTTCTCTAAAATAACCATCAATTTATGAAATTTTTTTTTTGAGTAAACTAATAATTGTATGACCAGTAGTTAAATGGTTAAAAGGGCGCGTTATTTCTTATGTATTCGTCAAGCATTCATTTAATCATTTCTTGATTTTTCCTTGTTAATTTTCTTTTACTTTGATGTGTTGTTTAATCTTTATATATTTTTTCCTATTCACTGTTTTATTTACATTCTCTTATTTTATTGTGAAGCACTTTAAGCTCTCCACGAAATGTGTTAGATAAATAAAGTCATCATTAGTAATTGCTAGTTCATTGAAGAAAAATGTCACCTTTTATGTTAGTTCCATATTTTTGGTCTGTAATACGTGTCCTGATTTTTCTCGTAGTTTCTCTGTGGAAGCACAGGATCCAGACTGACCTTTCTCATAGGCCCACATGAGGCAGGTCTGCTCGTCTTTCTCCCCGCTGGAGCGACTGGGGTCACAGGCTACCATATTCATATCAGCCCCGTTGTCCAGTAGGAACTGAACCAGGCGGATGTGTCCATGAAAACAGGCACTGTGTAGACCTGTCACCCAGTACAAGACCTCCATGAAGACCTGAAATCGCATAAGCTAACATATACACTGCTTTTCAGCTCAATGTTACAAATACCTAAAAGACTTAATTAGCATAAAGCAGCTATGTGCTAATACGTTGGATAAAATAGCTAAAACCCTCACCTTTTTTAAAGGTGTCTAGTTCTGTCTAGTTTACAGTCAGATCTACATCTACAAGTTGCAAGATCTATTTATTTATCATGTTAGGTTGTGGCAAACCTAGGAGGGAAAAAAGGTTTAAGTTCTATTAATATGCAAATAGTCTCCAAATTTTGACGGACAACAGAAGGTTTAGAAGAACCTGTGTGTCCGTCTCGGCCCTGGTGATTAATACTCATTGCATTCTGATTGATCAGGAACTTCACCATCTCCAGGTCTCTGCCGTAGGTACAGGCACTACAGAAGAAGGAGAAATGTAAGGGTTGGTCACTCAATACAAAAAAGTATTTCACGACTAACTGCAGCACAATTGCAATCTTTTCCGGACCCACAGAAAAATGCTCTTGAATTTTTCATGAAAGTGTTTAGAGTGTTCTCATACTAGGCCAAGTTATTCTGTACTGTGCCTAAACACGACTGTGCCCACAACTGTGTCCAACCCCATGCCCCCCCCCGCCCCCCCCCGCAGTCCAGCACTTTAATGTTCTGGACCAGAGCAGTGCTCACATCACCACATCATTCACCGCTTTTTTCTTTTTGTGTAGTGAGCTTCCAGATTTGTGAAGAGCACCTTCAGATACTGAACCTGCAGTTTTTTGAGCCCACAACCACGAAGAGAGTAGCCAGAATTCTTATCTCTTCATTATGTCATCAAATTCATTATAAATATTCTTTTAACTGCCCAAATTTCCAGCAAACTCTGCACTTCTGCCATAGACCAAAATGATCCCTGCCAGGTTTTTGCTGAAAGAGTGAACTACCAAAAGCAACCAGAGCAGCAGAATCCATCTCTGTCTTCAAAAACACATCTCCTACATAAATCTCCATAAAGATTTTAGCACTTAGTACTCTCCTCTGGTTCTGATACTGTCCGGAAATTGTTTCCTCATATTGTAAGTCACACATTGTACGCATCTGACATTTGAAAGTAATGTAATGCAGCATAATGTTAGTTTCATGCGAGAGTGGCAGTTGAGTCCAACTGCACCACACCCCTGCACACTACACGGAGATCACACTAGTGATCGGCCATGGTAAGGATTGCCTGGAGTGCGTCCACTCTTAATGTAGCATTCAAATATTACGTTTCAACAATTAACATTCATCAACCCCAAGCCACTCACTGCATACCCCAGTAAAACAGTGAAAATGTAGAAAATGTTATTCCTGTGTCTTAGGTTAATTATAGGTCATATCCAATAATATTATTTTGCAACTAGTGAGAAAGATTTTTCAAAAACAGTAGTGGACAGTATAAATAACTTTACATAACTTTACAATAACAACATTTACATTTAAATACAGTCAGATAATTACTGAATCAAAAATTATTTTAACATTCAAAAGCCAATCATGTCTAAATCTAATTCAGTCAAAATTTAATTCAGTTCCATGCATCCATGCAGTTTTGTGCCCCTAGTTGCCTTGCCTGTGAAAAGCCGTCTCGCTGAAGATGTTCTCTTTGGTTAGGCTGCCGGTTCCAGTAAGCTGCACTAACTCCTTCACCACCTCAATTTTGCCGTTGTAGCATGCCCTGTACAAGAACATTCACATAGTGCTCATACCTTCTGTTACATTGTTACCAGATATTCTGCATGTTTTGTGATTAAAATGCATAATTCAGCTAATTATCTAGGTGTAAAGCTGGTTTAAGCAATTGTTGGAGAAATGTTATCCTTAATAAAGTTTCTTTCATATTAAATCATTATTGTTATTAAAGTTCATATATACTAGCGAATTCAAGCACTCTTGAAATCATTAGGAAACCTTTGAATTTTATAATTCTGTAACCTCTGTCTTATATGTTTTCTGTGAGTACTGTCTTCGCTGTATCTCTGATAGAAGGACAGAGCGACCCAGCTGGAAGTGTCCGGGAGCAGAGAAGATACACACTTTTGTTTTGACTAACCTAACGACAGCAATGTTACGCGCACACATTGCTTACTGCTTGATAAATTGCAAAGCACACGCTTAGTTTTTTAGAACAACTCCTCTGCTAGAATTTGCTCTAGTGGACGTGATTTTTTCCCTTGCAGCAAGAAAATAAATTATTCTTTATACTTTCATTACGTCTCGTGGTGAGCTTCCTTTTATTAAAGCTTATCGAAGTCCTTTTTGGGAATTTCTTTGACAACAATAAAAATATTACAGCAGGTCAATCAAGCCATGTTTAATGTCCAAAATGTATTGCTTAGTTTTAGACATATTTAATATGTTACTAAGTTTTAACATGGAAATAATAGGTAATAAACTGGTATACCTCAATTCACATAATGCACAATGAATGATTATCAACACACGCATGTCAAGCTGTTAAATAATTTCAGATAGACTTGCTTAGGTGGTTTACACAATATTACATCGATGTTATATAGATTAAATTCAGTCCATATGATCCCTGCTTCTGTGGAACTATGGAACATCCTTTAATCCATTTTTACACAGGCATATATCTTGGCTGACCAACTACATTTGGGCTAAAATGAATTTTTTTTTTACCCTTATAGTCACACATGAACACACCACAGCACAAATGTAAACAATTTGAAATTCTTTCTCTTCATTTAGCTCATTCATCAAGTGAAGCAGTGGGCTGCCGCCAACGAGGTGGCTGTGTGTGGGGACGGTACCTTGCTCAAAGGTACCTCAGTGGTGAATCTAGAAGTTGGGATTTGAACCCTTGATTGCAGGGCAACCACCTTAACCACTAGGTCATCCAGCTGCCCTTTTTGATTTTTCAATCTAACTCTTTAAGGAGCTGGAGTAAAGTCACTGTAAGAACACATGGAGCTGGGAATGGTAAATACTGAATTAAATTTATACACTGCAGACATCAGCATAAATATGACTAGGTGACAAATCCTGATTTGCTTCCACACTCACAGATGGAGAGGTGTGTCCCCATAGATGTTGACTGAGTGAGACTGGACGTCAAAGTTGCCCTGCAGCAGAAAGCGCACAACGTCCTTGTGACCGAATCGGGCACAGAAATGCAGAGGTACATGGTCCTCATTGTCCTGGGCATTCACTGTCAATAGAAGAGATACACACTGTGAGACATTTCTGTTAATCAAAAACCTCTTTCACTCTTAAACATAAAGGTTCTTAAAGGGTTCTTTGCTTGAGTGTACAGAAGCTCCATCAAAATGGTCCTATCGACGTTGTAACAACTGCTACAAGGTCGGCTAAGCTTTACCTAAGTTAGCATAAATTCCATTTACCTGACTGAAAAACCAGCACAAGAAGATGTACATTTAAAGTGTATAATTAATTTCAGATGATATTTATTTGTGTGTGTATGTGTGTGTGTGTGTATGTATCTTTTTGTGTCCTCATAATAATAGGCATACTAAAAATCTGTAGAAGTGGGGACATTTTACTGGTCCTCACTGGGAAAAGTGCTGTTTTCACAAAAAAACTTTTACTGAGATTATAGTATAGGCTGAGAGAGCATTAATAGGTCAGATAGCTTAGAACCTTTACATTAATCTGATTGGATTTTTTTGAACACATTGTGCAGTATTTGGTCGTAGAAGCCAGAATGTCATAACTTGCACAGCGCACTAGAAAGAAGCCATTTGAAATCTACCAAGGGTTTAATAGTACTGAAACTAAACAAAACCAAGTTCACTAGGTGGGCCATGGGAGAAGAATAACAATCAAAGATAAGTTCATTCATGGCATGGTTTTATGATTTTTTTTTTTTTTCAGAATTGTGTGTGTATATATTGGGCTATTATTACAACTTGGCCAATCAGATTCTAGGACCAGAGCTATCCATTTTATAGGATCAAGTAATGGTTGGCTGTAGGCCACTCCAATAATCTCTCTCACAGGAAATGGTCCAAGTGTCCTGAGCACTTACTGTTCAAACAGAAGACACATTCCCAGTAACAGCTTCCTGTAGATTCAATTCCTGCTGTTTTAGTCAATATCTATTCAAATCTGTCTTGTAGCTACAACATTATTGAGCTTTGGAACACTTTCTGTTTTACAGTTGATATCTGAGTCGTGGCTGGTTCAGATAACATTTTAGAGAGTGCTGGGGGATGAGGGCCAATGGAAGGATGGATATTTGATCAGGTTCAGAGACTTTCCGTAAGGTTTTACCATTTGTAATGCTGCCCTGTCCTATTAGGAACATGAGGATGGCCAAAATGCCTTTAGTGGGCATCATAAAAATGTCAGTGTGATGCAAATACACACTCACTGTCCACTTTATTACAAATGCTTAGTATATACTTCCACTGACAGGTCAATTTATTAAAAACAAATACCATGTGCTACTGCTCACTGGCAACTTTATTGGAAACACCTACCTTATAGGTCCTTTTTATAGGTATATAAACTCAGATGGTAGTCCACTTGCACAGTTTAACAGTCACCCACTATACCATTCATTATTGGTCAGTTTCTGACCACAGCAGCAAGGCTGACCAGATATTATTAGGGTGGGAGACCATTCTCTATCCAGCAGAAACACTGGTGTGGCAGTGACACAGCAGTGCTGGTTTGAGTTTATTATACACACGTGGGGTTGCTGGAGATTTTACACACATTAGTGCATGGGCAGACAGGAAAAAATGGTCTTGGACTTTCTTAACCCTGCGTCCCAGCTGTGGTTTGTGGGGGGTACACAGATGTCTGCAGGCCGAGCACGGATGGCCGTTCTGGACTTTCCCAGAATGCACAGATTGCCATTCCACTCCAGCATCAGTGTCACTGCTAGAATGAGAGCCACAAGTTGAGATTCTGTAGATTTTTACCATCTGTTTTGTCTCCTTCCTCCATCAACAGCCGGACGATGCCCAGGAAGCCCTTAGCGGATGCCAGGTGGAGCGGCCGGTCACCCACTTCCCCGCTCACATTCACATCAGCACCAAATTTCAGCAGCAGCTTACACACCTGCACTCACAGGTCGTGAAATATGCAAAGACCTTTAGTGTTTTAACAAGGTTCTTGTCCTGAGGCTATACAGTTTATAACAAAACCACAAGGCAGTGAATTAGCAATGAACTAGAACATTTGTATTGTATTAGGAGAATGTAAAGACCATAAAAAGAAAAAGCTTTGATGAAACTAGATCTTGGCAAGTGAAACTAATTTCATATAATATATTTCTTCTTACATTTTAAAGAAATAACTAAATGCTTTCAATGCTTAGACCTGGTGTATAAATATCATAGTATTACATATAAATATAGGAGGAGCAGCAGTGCCACTCCAGTAACCTGCTCATGGCCAAAGTAGGCTGCTATGTGCAGAGGGGTGAAGAATACGGCGTCCTGGACGTTAACATACGATCCGTGCTGCAGGAGAAT
>JBBPCW010264474.1:0-12313 GCA_037974425.1 Phenacogrammus interruptus
CACTTTTCATTGGTTAATAATTTTTTAATTTTACAGACCCACGTGGAGACTGACCAATAGTATCGATTTATGAAAAAAAACAACAAAGACCAAAAGTGGAGGTTTCCGCCCGGAAACGATATTAAAGTCTATGGATTTGAATGTTTTGTCACTGAAGTCAGTGTTGGTGTAATGGTCAGGTGTCCCAATACTTTTGTCCATAAAGCGTATTTTACACAGTATTGTGGTGTTAAATAAAAAACAATCCAATTGTTTTTCCAGATTGTCAGTATAAATAAATGAGAGCAGTTTGCTGTAAAATGCTGTGTAAATTGTTCACAGTGGTATATGGAACCAGACGTGTGAAGTATCTAAAAGCTCCTTTACATGCAAGGCGTTGAGAGGCAAAATAGTACCCCCCTCCCCCAAAAAAGTATTATTCCATTATTAACATTAAATATGAAAAAAATAGATTCACTGGGTTAAGAGACTACATAAAATGTCTATTTTTGTGTTGTGGACATTGTAATATTCAGTCCGTTCACACCAAACTCACTCTGAAAGACTAAATAAAGTGTTCTTATTAACAAAAAGACTTAAAATTGAAAACTTATAGCTTGAAATTTAAAGCTTTTTATTTATGTATTTTAATTTCTGAAAATAATGATACACTTACATTAATAAAAATACTCTTGAAGGCCATTGTGGGGAAGGGATATGCAGTCTACTCGTCGCGCTAAAACGTTTTTATGTGCATTTTCGAAAATGGATTAAAAATCACTAAAAGCCAGAACTTTTGTGAAATGGCCATTTGGCGGCATATCAGAACAATTTGCTGAGCAATATGTCTGTGGAGATTAAAATACGACTGAACTACAGTAAGCAGTTTTCCGGAACATTTGAAAGACCTTGTAGCGAGGAGAATTGTCTCTTGATGGTGTGGCATTTTTAATTAATGTCACTTTTTTAATCGCTTTTATACCCACTCATGGCTAACTTCTTCTTTCAGCACTGCACATTTAGTTCAGACAAAGTAATTCATCATAACTATTGATGGTCGAGTCAGGGGTGAGGCAAGGCTCTGGGGTGTTGATTTTTTTATCTGCATACAATACTGTGCAGAAGTGTTGAGCCACCCCTCATTTATTTATATTTTGCTTTGAATCACCTTGTTGGTTCAAAAAATCTTTTTGCCTGTGAATGTGTCTGTTTATTGTATTGTTTCTGTCATTCCTTGTCATTCCTCAGTGCTACAAACTGTCTCCTGTGCAGTATATAAAAGTGAAGTGTAAAGTGGCCATTCTATTATTCATGAACACATCACAGCACACTGTGGGCAACTGGTGGTAGTGGGTGGCCTAGTGGTTGTGGGTTTGAATCCCAGGACTGCTAGTGGCCCCCCTGGGTGCTGTGTTCCTGGCTGCCTGCTGTTTCACTTGGTGAATGGGTTAAATACAGAGGAGGAATTTCACGCTGTGGCGTGTTCACATATGACAGAATTTACACTACTTTACACTAGTCACTCTGGAAGGTTTACATCCTGTTCACACTGTGCTGTTGCTTTGTTGTATTGTCTGTTTATTGTATTGTCTCTGTTGTAATTTGCACTATGGTACTGTAAGTTGCACCTTGGGCCATAGAGAAACTGCTAATGACAATGAAGGAATCTTGAACCTCTTCTCCTACTGCTGTGGTGTCTATCCCATGGTCTGCGAGTTGAGACTAACATCCCCTGAGAAACAAAACCATTCCATCTGAACCCCGACACCACGATCCTAAATCATGCATCACACCTCAGTTAACTTTTTGTGTGGTCAAGATATCTGCCCATCACAACCCCAGACCCTGAAGCTGAAGAGCAGTTCAGCTCAGTCATGTTTCTAGACCAGTAAAGTACTGTAAGATACAGTAAAGATGTATTAATGTAGGATATCACCTTCCCCCAGAATGATTAAAGTTCCAGACATGTCAGTGTGTGCCAGTTTTCATGCCTTGCTCTGTTTTTTCATTAAATTAATAACCGAACAAAGGTGTTTTTATTTTTAAACCAGTTTTTACCTCAATGGCTGCTGTTACTACAATAACTCTGTTATTATTATTCACCACTACAGTCCTTAATACAGGCCTACACAAATTCACACATTTTAAAACTGGCATCAAAATACTGCTTAATTCACCCCGATCACATAAAATGTCCACTTTTGGGTAAGACATGTCAGTGGCCTGCTAGAAATGTATCACAATCAAAATCGGAAAACTTTACCGACCCTGGGAGTAAACTGCTTTTGTTAATTAATTTAAATGCATTAATTTATTACGTTTTCACTGAGAAACGTTACACAGTTCAGAAAAGATTGCAATAAATGGTCACAAGATGGCAGTAAGTGAATGTGGAAAACCTGATTTCAGCGCTGCAATACTGGGGCTTCAGTGTTTGTCTTGGTGCTGTAATTCCCACATTATGTTCATGATAAATGTGTATGAATCTCTCCCCAAACCAGTGCTATCCAGTGTGTGGGCTTTAGATATGATTCAATAGTATTTATTAAGTTATTAGAATAGTATTAGTACCGACTACAATGTGATTGTTACACTCATATGACCACCACAAACCCTCCTGAACAACTTTCATTTCACTGGATCCACCATTCCAACCATATCATCAGTGGTCTCTTTTCATTGATTGAGTGCAGGGGGTATTGATTAAGTAAGATGGGCTACAGTGTGTAATTGTTAACCTACAATGGTTCCTCTATAGTAGGTGTTCCTGTCTAGTGAGTGGAACATAGATAAGACAGCATGACCATATGAAAGAGCAACAGTCTGTTTGTTTGGGCACAAAGTCCAACATTTGAGTCAAACATGATAATCAGGGGACAAAGAGAGACCCCCCATTCCCACCCCCCTCTCCTACCCATCCTCCTCCCCCACCCAGTGCAGTCTGAGCAGGACAAAACTAGACAATAAGTGGCAGGAGATAACTGAGTCTCCTTGTTGTCTGAAATCTACTTCAGAAGCCAAAGTCACAGACTAAGTGACCACAGAATGGACAGAGATGGAGATAAAACGGTGAGGAGTAAGAAGGGAAGGAAGGTTGAGCCATAAAAGAATGACCCCTCAGAGATGGTTGAAAAACGTTGCATCCTCTCAGAGCAGAAGAGTTTCTTTGGGAACAAAAAGAAGCAACTAAGTGTCCGTGACCCGTTCTTCACCCTGGAGTTTCAGCTCCAGCAGAACCCGTTTTCTTCTGGCTGCTCAAAGACGTTCTTTCAGGCAGGTTTCTGAAAACACACATCTACTGACAACCTGTCCGAAAATCCCTGAAATCAGTCAAAATCAAACACCTGACCTTTTCTCCAAGGGCACCGAATAAAACCCACTCTTATTACACGATGAGGCTCTTCTGCACACACTGTGCTGTCTGTTTACAACCGCGTCCTCTTCGGCTTTCCTGCAGAATTTTTTTAGCTTTTGTGCGTTTCTTTTTCCAAACGTCAACCACACTAGAAGTTTTCTTGTCCTGATATTTTGTTGCTCCTGTGTTTTTCCTGCTCTCTCTGTTTGTGTATTTTGTCCTGTCTGCATTTATGTAGTCTTGTGGAGTTTCTGTTTTTGTTCTTGTGTTGCTCCAGTTCCTGGAGGAACATTGTTATTTCATTTCACTATACACTGCCCTTCATAATTATTGGCTCCACGACTCCAGAAACCACAGCTCTCCTGCTCTACAGCCTAATGCTGGTGGGATTTATATCCCTCAGACCGACACTTGGCATTGCACATCATGACCTTAGACTGAACTGCAGCTGCTCTAGAGCTTTATTCTATTGGTCAGTGTTTTTGTATGGTGATTATACAAACTGTTCGTGCAATAACTGACTCCAAGTTTTAGCAATGGGTGCATTTTAGTGAATTTTTAGTGCAGTGAATTTACTTATCAGAAGAGCTGTCTGGATACTTTTGGATGTACAGTGTATGTGCTATGATTTATGGGCTGACCAGAACATGTGCAGAGGGACAAAAAACATGGCATTGAGAGTCATTAATAATTGTACACAGTGCTTAAACTGAGGAGATCTGGAGTTAGAGGCTGGAGTCGCGCTTCTCTCCACAGTTCTTGCGCTTTAAGTGCTTTCAGAGCTCGCAGAAGCAGCTCTCGTCATGTGCCCGTAGGTGCTGTTAATGACTCCCCCTCGCTGCCGCTTTTCACTAAGAGTTTTTAGAAGACGCCAGCCGTGGGAGGACAGACCACCGAGTCTTCTGTTCATCTTTCTCCGTAATAGAGCTGTCAGGGGGGGAGAGAGAGGGATGCGTGGCGGAAAAGATGTGTTGTGGCTCGGCAGGAGCGGCCCTCCTCCTCCCCCGCGTGCAAGGAAAGGAGCGAGCCCCCCGCTGGCTTTGGGGAAATGAAATTCACAGCGCCCGCCAGGCGCCCGTGTAATCCATCACCTCTAAACTGTTCCCGCACCGCGGCCGTGAGGAGACAAGGGGCAGGCCACTCCGGGACAACAGAGTGGCCTCAAGCAAGAACCAATCACACGCCCGCTCTTAAATGGCAGTTGACGAGGCCTTGGAAATCTTATGGCATGTAGAATTTCTCTTAAGCTCTTCAGATCAGGGCTTCCTCCAGTCCCAATCCCAGTCCCACTGCCAATCCCAATCCCAGTCCCACTGCCAATCCCAGTCCCAATCCCAGTCCCACTGCCACTCCCAATCCCAGTCCCACTGCCACTCCAAATCCTAGTCCCACTGCCAATCCCAGTCCCAATCCCAGTCCCAATCCCAGTCCCACTGCCACTAACACCGCTTATTGCTGGGGTTACATTCCAAGAGCACCAACATAGAGAAAAACCTGTTGTGATGTGGTAAAAATAAATGCCTTAAATGCCTATTTGTATAGTGTAAACCCAAAATATGCACTCAGATATGCTCCCAAAACACTTTAATTTCATTTAAAACTGAGTTTAATACTTTACCTTTAAAGAAAAGGTAAAGGTAAACCTGTATCCATACTGTACAGTTTATACTGAACTCCTGCAGTGCTAGAATGTAAATACCGATGTTACGCCTGTATAGACTGGACTGTAATACATGTAAATAACATTCTCGGATTGGCTAGTTTTAAACTTTCCGCCTCTGAGTACAGGTGACTGCGAGGTCCGGGCTTCGTGTAACATGACCCCTCGTCCTCATGCTGGTTGATGTTTAGGGTCAGCAGGGGCTCATTCTGTTCAGGTGCGTCCGATTGCCTTGCAGTCAAATTATATATAAGACCTGTCCATGCCATTTCTATGGCTAGGCACCAGCACCCCACAACCCTGGTTAGGATAAGAGAATGGGTGGAAGGATGGATGGAAATAAAGCCAGGAAAAAAACCCAAAATATCATTAATTCTGAAAAGCTAGAGGAAATCTATTGGAACTACATGAATATATATAGCAAAACAAAACCAGTGGTAAAAAAACACAAAAACATTTACTTCCTCAAAATAAGCAAAAAGTAAGTAGATGGGGGGAAAAGATTTCATGCATTGAAATGAGGTAACTTCACACTAGAACACACTAGAATATCTATATTTATTTTTTGCTTGTTCAGTGTATTGTTCAGGCATAAATATTTTCTTTTGCATTGTAAGAAATGTATATATTCTCAATATGTTCTATTGTTCTATTGTTTTTGTTTTTCTTATTATTATCTTATCTTTTATTATATTTCTTTCGGGATCAATAAAGTTCTTTCTTATCTTATCTTATCTTATATATATATATATATATATATATATATATATATTTATAACTCGTAAGGTTGCGGGACAAAAGTATAGGGACACGACGACAAGGTGAATGGTTTTCGGAGAATTACCCCTGATCTTCTCAAGCTAAAAAACAAATGAGGCCTCGCTGCAGGTTCGGCATCATGGACAGGCTTTAGGGTGCCGTTCCCGCCCTTGGACTCACTTGGGTCCGCCCTGATAATACGAGCCTGTCATCCGACCAAACGTTTACAATACTAATAATCGCAGGCTACTATGATTAATAGTTTTTTTTCCCAATAAAATATTTCAAAATACAAAGAAAAAATGCTTTGTCTAAAATGTAGTCATTTCAAAAGAATCCGGGTTAAACAGAAATGCTGGACTACTCTTACTGTAACAACGAACACAACCTGTCACAAACTAGTGAGGAAAATCAACTAAAGATGAGGAAAACTACACCAGGCTAAAGAAAATGTATATACAATGTTTCTTTAACAGACAAAATAGGTTTGAGGAGAATGTCACAGATGAGCTAAGTGGTTGACCGATCTCCAGCTACGAGCCAGCATGTATCCACTAGCTAGGAGGAGCATGGGCAGAGATCACTGGTGACTGAACTAGGCACAGACGGCCTAGGTGTTGAGAAGCCGAATCAAATAGCCTTGAAAAACATTCCCAGACGCATTTTCTCAGGCAAAAATAGATCGTTAAACAGTGACTGGTGTGCAAACAGAGACTGGCTAGAGTACTCTGCTAAAAGAAACAGCAATTTGTTAAATAAAAATAACTAAAATCAGCTCTTGGTGTATCTTACTGCATCACATCTGTTTATTTGAGTGACACCTAGCTTGATTTACTGTAGCCTATAAAATGTGTGCCCCCACCCCAAGCAATGCAAGACCTGTCAGCAAATCTGCGTCTGGCTTTTTAGAAAGGTCTCCTGGAGATCTGAAATGTCTGAATGCTTTCCCCGCCGAGATATGCAACTCGAAAGTCGCAGGACAAGCGTATTGGGACACCGCGGCGAGGTGAACGGGTTCACTTGTGTGAAAACATACAGAAAAAATATATTTATTGCTACAAAAGAGCAAAAAAAACAGAGGATATTTGCAGTTTCCGCGTTATTATGGGGATTTCCGTGTAAAACTATGAATCAGTGTGTGACTGAACCTGCGACTCCTGATCCGCATAAAACTGGGGGATTATTGTACATATATCTAAAATCATATTAGGTGCCTATCATATATACATTTTAACTATTTATTATATACACTATAACTTTCTCACAATGCAGAAACAAACTTTATACCTATAAATACACTTAATCAACAAAGAATGTTTATTTTACTATGGGTATGAAAACCTTTGTGGGTATGAAACGAGAGGTGTGTAATGTGTAATGCAAAGTGTAAAGGAAAGTCTCAGCATTTGTTCATATCAGTGGACCACTGTCTTTGAGACAGTCATGGAAAGAGCTGCGTATCTGATCCTTTAGTGTTTGTGTACACTGCAAATATAACAAAAACTAAAAAACAATCGAGAAAATGCTTATATCTGACAATAGGGTGAGCAGTATTTGCACAGGAACTGAAATAAGCAAAATGTGACAAAAAAAATCTGTAAAATATCTACAGCAGAGAAAAAACATCAACCTTTAATTAACTGAAGTGTGATTTTAGTTGCTAAGAATTTCCTGTGTGCTTTGTATATACTGACTACTCCATTATACCAGTGATGTAAGTGAGTCTCCTCTAATAACAGCACTCCTATGGGACCAGTCTCTGGTTTTATATTTATTGAGGTTATTCATGATGTGCGAGAAACTGATGAGTAAAACATCTGTTGGTAAAGTTTGGCTTTTTTTACGATGAGATCTGATGTTTCGTGAGTGTGTGTGGAAGTGTGTGTGCTTCACTTATAATCCCTGAATCCTGAGTGCAAAATGTTTTCTCTTTTCCTCCCTTTTCATATATTCTGCTGACTGGAACAGAGAGCAGGGCATGATGGGAAAACAGCATATAAACCCCCTCTCCGCCGTGGAAATGAACCTGTAATCGGTTTTCGTATGATGCTATTCATTTCTCTCTCTCTCTCTCTCTCTCTCTGAGGCTTACAATGGAACACCATGGCCTATCTGAGAAGGCGTGGTTTATATTTCTGTTACTCTCAGATGCACCACATATATTGTTACCACATATATTAATTCGAGCTCAGGCTTTGATCAGTTCTTCTATAGTCACTTCATTAGGTCAACCTCCCACGTATCTTCAGTGTCTGCTGTGCTGAGAAAGATCCACCTCCCAAGTGGTCTCTTACTTCCAATGAAGGTCTGTCTTAAAACTCCAGCAGTCCAAGACATTCTGGACAACGTTATACTTCCAACTCTGTGGACCCAGTTTTAGTGAAGAACTTTTTCTAGTCCAGCATGACTGTGTCCCAGTGCACAAAGCAAGCTCCATAAAGACATGGTTGGATGAGTTCAGTGTGGTAGACCTTGGTCCACACTGATCTTCTCATCCAACATCAGTGTCTGTCCTCATAAATGCTCTACAGAATGAATGGGCACAAATTCCCACAGAAACTCCAAAATGGAAGCTGTTCGAGCTGCAAAGTGGGATCAACTCCATATTAAAGTCTATGGATTTGAATGCAATTTCATTAAAGTCCTTGTTGGTGTAATGGTCAGGTGTCCCAATACATTTATCTATATAGTCCTATCCTCTGATGACTATGAGAAACAGATGAACTCTAGCCTGTAGCTGTAGACTACAAACTACACCTGTATGGTCAGTGGAGCCGATAAACTGGACAATGAGTGAATATACAAGGTAGGTGGACCAAATCCAGAAGCTCATTGCTCCTCTGATAGTGATTTTGCAAAACTGGACTGGATATCCTCTAGTGAGCACTGTTTCATCACCTCCTCTGACAAGGAACATCCATCATGTCACAGATTCTTCTCTGCCTTGGCCCTGCTGCCGGATTACCATTTCCACCAGTGTCTTTTTTGGGAGTGTATAAATAGTGCCGATGTCCCCTTTAGAGTTCTGAGATGGGTTGCATGTGTGTGTCGCAATAGCATTTTCAATATCTTTTCATGTTTTATGTTTTTTTTTCTGGCTCTAGTGCCTGCGTTTAGAAGACTAAAGTACTGAGAATTATTTCGCGGAGACGTGGGGGGATGTTACTAATGCCAGTAATTTTAGTTCTGTACTAATCTGAACCTTCAATCATCATCATTGATGTTTGACGTTTCCTTCATCTACTATAAAAAATTGTAGTTATATTAATCCTAGGCAGAAGCGCATCTTGTCAGCAGGCAGGGCAGGCAGCTGTCTGGGGCCCCCAAGCCACTAGATGGCGAACGAGAGCTGACACTAAAACTACGGTAGCGTTTTGAACGTGCATTCCTTTGAACTTTATCAGAAAATTTATTGTCAATTTAATGTCAGATTATTTATTAAAATGATGACAAAAACTGGTTAGAGGGGGGGCCCCCAATGAATTTTTTGCTTGGGGCCCCAACAGACCATAGGATGGCCTCTGATCCTAGGCAATAAAACAAACCTTACAAATAATCACTGGTTCTATTAATCCTGGGCCATAAAACAAATACTTCCAGGTAGTATTAGACACAAACTATAAAACAAACCATTAAAATGTCTCCATGTTATATTAATCCTTGCCTTTAAAATATTATAGAAATATTATTTTTGGGCTATAAAATTAACTGTAGAAATAATCGGGGGATTTACATCTAATGTAAATAAAATATATTGACATTTTCTACTTCATATGGAAGTGTTTTGGTGTGAGGGTGGTGTGGAAATCATGTAGCCTCTTCAGTTTGTGCAATTATACTGAATTATCTTATCCCGTGTGAATTAATCATAAACATTATGGACGTCCTGTGGTCCAATTGCATTACCCCACCTCCACATGTACAACTAATCCTGTCCCAGTAGCACTTATGAACATGGATTGTCCTAAGTTAGCCCTCTCTGTCCTTGAGTCACATGCTGACATGGTTCAGAATAAGAAAACTTCCACTGGGGAGAGAAAGACAAAGAAGGCATGTCTTGGGATGGTGAAATACAGCTGTACTCAGGAGGTTTGAAAGTAGCCAATCCAAGAAAGTTATTTATTTCTCATTGTTGCTGATTGGCTGCTGCCCTTTGACGCAGCTGCAGTCTAGAGTTTCCCCCGTGGAGCGTCTCGAGCGTTCTTGTGTTTTTCATTTTGTTTTTCTTAAAGCCTTGTATTTTTATAACTGTAAAACTAATTTATTAATGTATTTACTTGCTAATACCAAACAAAATGTGTGTGCATGAATTACAGTACATATACAGGGGTAACACTGATATTTACATTCTAGCACTGCAGGAGTTCAGTGTAAACTGTACAGTATGAATACGGGTTAACCTTTACATTTTCTTTAAAGTTAAAGTGTTGAACTGAGTTTAAAAGGAAATTTTGGGAGCATATTTGGGGGCATATTTATATATATGGTGGTGGCCTAGTGGGTAGGATATTTGCCTTTAGACCAAGTGGTCATGTGTTCAAATCCTGCTTTCAGCAAACCACACCTGGGTTCCTGAGCAAGACCCTTAACCCAAGGGTTTCTCCAAGGAGACTGTAGTTAGGGAATGGAAGTCGCTTTGGATAAAACTGTCGGGTAAATGGCGTAAATGTATATATATGAGGGCATTAATGACTGCAGATTTTTTCAGATCGACTTATCCGTTAATAAAGACTGAAGTCGAGTCAACGTCATTTGATGATGTCATCACACAGATGCAGCGGAGGAACACAGGCGTCCAACAAGTTCTCTGTAATATTAGCCTCTGGCTTGTACTGCAGCCAAAGGTCTCACATCTTTAAAGATCATGTTAACAAGCAGATCTGATGTTTTCTCACATCTGTCAGAGGCTTTTCTGTAAAGCTACTCCGCTCCTCTGGACTGGACGACTCCCTGCAGTGCAGCATCACTCATGTTAGCTAGCGGATGCCGTTTCAGATGCCGTGCAGAATGCCAGTAATGTTACTGTACTTTAACACTGACTTGCAGGTTGTGCAGGTCTCCATGCTGTTTGTGTGTCTGGAGTGAAGGATCTCCACACATGTGATGTGTCTGTCTTCTCTGCTGCCATTTATCTCGTCTTCTTGTGGCCTTGTGTTTAGATTCGCCTCCCCGCTCCAACGTTACCGCCCTTTTTATGAAGGGACTATAATAACAGGTTAAGTCAAGGAACGCTGGTCGATGTAAGCCAGTCAGAGGCAGCGATTGCTTTGTGTAAAGAAGCGCGCAGATACAGAGAGGAAAAAAACACACAACTTGACGACTTCTCTCAGGGGTTGTTGACTTGTGCCTCTGACATTGACAAATCAAATTTTCTGTTCATGCCCTTGTATATATATATATATATTAGAGCTGAGATTCTTATCACTGTGTGTGTGTGTGTGTGTGTGTGTGTGTGTGTGTGTGTGTGTGTGTGTGTGTGTTTGTGAGTGTGCTGGCTACCTTATCTATAAATATAAGCTCTAGATGACATAGCTCATAAATGCAAAAAGCCTGAGGATCCAGGGTGGCCCCTATGGACTGCTTTAATGTTCCAACCAATGTCAAGATCAGACCTGCGCCCTTGACTGAAGGACTGTGTCAGTAGAAGAAAATAACTTACTTGAGTGCCTGAAACAAGCAGTAATAAACCACATGTCCATCTGCTATACTGCTAAACTGCCACTGACTAATACACCCATCCATCCATCTATTATCAGAACCACTTATCCTTTGCCCGTCCCAGCACTCATAGAGCAAAAGGCAGAAAAGCACCCCGGACAGGTCTCCAGTCCATCATAGGGCAGACAAACACACTCACACACACACTCAGAGACAATTTAGGAATAGCCTGTCATGCATGTCTTTGGACTGCTGGTGTGAACCGGAGTACCCTGAGAGCTACACAGATACAGAGAGAATCTGCAAACAGAAAGGTCCTTCAAACCCAGCACATTTCCTCTGAGAGGTGTTACCCACTGCACTACCTAATACAGCTAACGAGAAAGTGATGTGACCATTACATGAACACCTCACAGCACACAGGGTGAACAGCACAAAAGTGCCTGGGGAGCAGTGTGTCGGGATGGTACTTTGCCAAAGGGTATCTCAGTGGTGCCACTAGCAGTCCTGGGATTCAAACCTACAACATTCTGATTGCAGGGGCAACTCCTTAATCCCTAGGCCATCAGCTAGTGGTTAGCTACACCTTTAGTAATATAAATACAGTCTTTCTGAAAGGCAAGTTTGTACATTAAACAGAGCCTTGTGATGGCACGTTTCATTTGGCTGAATAAAACCCTTAGTGTAAATAAAATTAAAAGGTTCATATACAGTCTGTGTCTTAGGGCAGCGTTACTCAAACTTATTTGTCCTGTGGACCAGTCATGTCAGGCTTTGGGGCTGCAGGGCCCTGCACATACACATACACACAGGAATTATTCACCCACAGGAATTATTTGGAACAAAAAAATTTAAATCAACGTTTTAATGTGATGGGTGTGTCTGCTTACTCGCCAGTAACC
>JBBPCW010264490.1:1454-12312 GCA_037974425.1 Phenacogrammus interruptus
CCCCCCCACTCCCCCACAACACAGCAAATAGCTAAATTGTTGCTTTATTTAATGTATATATTAAAATTCATTTTATATGAATATATAGTTGAATGGCTGTATTTTTTCATCATAGTAGACTACAAAAGAGAAGTTTTGGGTTTTTTTTAGGATCTACTGAACATTAGTCTATTAGATTGTGCTGAGTGTACGAGCGAGTTATTTCAACAAACATCAAGGAAGCTAATGTTACTCACCTATATCCTCTAAATGCATTACCCCACTTCCCCCTGCCCTCTGCCTTTATCATAGCAGCACAGATTCACCACATCATTTCCATCTAATTTTGGAAGTAACTTGTGTCTGAACCCTCCCAGAACCTTTTTAAGTCAAACAGCAAATAACTTGCTGGAACTCATTTGGAACTTTTCAATTCAGTTCAATGGGAGAAAGACCTGGGGACTGGGAAGGCCAAGATCTCAATCTCTAAACGTTCTGCTTTTCTTTGGACTGGATATCATTTTGAATGAAATTGTGTCCAGTGATTCGTAAACTAGAAGGAATTGTGTGATGTTGAAGAACTGAGTGATCCTCAGCACTAAAATCACTAAAGACAGACCTGATGTGTTTCTTCAAAACCAATAGTTTGTGGCAAAATAATGTGCTTCTACAGACTATGAAATACTGAAAACCGTTTGTTTTAGAGGTTAGCGTGTGTTTCTGTAAATGCAAAATACCCGTCATCAGGAGGCAGGTTTACGTTCGTCAGAGGCTGAAACCCGCAGAAAACCCTCATAAACAGAAATATGCAGCGAAATATGCAGAATCACAAAAACACTTCAATCATGTCTACATTGTTTTTAATGTTTAAACAGGGAGCATCAGGGCAGATAAAGAAAAAAATACATCTTTGTTTGAAATATTATAATCACTGTATGTCTGATCAGCTGCACTAATTTCTCACCAACTGCCTGTCAATATCAGACTGTAGGTTTTAAAAGCTGCAAAAAAATAGTAGTACTGTATTCTCCACTTCCTCTTTTAAATCTGCACTTCTATTATTGGTTTTCAATGCACTCTGTTTTACTTCCTACTACTTTTATGTTTCCTGATTTATTGACATATTGGTAGTTTTGTTCTGTTTCTGTAAATCACTTTTAATGACCCTTGAGTTTGATGATGGAAATCCAAACACTGCTGCTATTGAGCAGCAGGGGGCTCTGTAGAGCCCCCTCTCTGGCCTTGGCCCTGCTGTGATGCTGAATTAGTGTTTACAGTGTTGCTGCTGACTGGATTTCCAGATTTGCGCAGGGGGAGGGGCCAGCAGGTCAGAAGGTCAGATGAGCGTAAACAGTGAGGGTGAGGCAGGACGGCGGGTCAAAGGTCGCAATGCTGGACTGTCCCTCTCTTCTCGGAGCTGGAACTGAACGGATGGTGAGATGATTCAGGGTTATTTTCAGAACACAGTTGTCATAAATAAATAATAAAGGGAGAGACGATTGTCCTGGGTTTTAGTGGCCTGGTGTTTTGTTCAGCTTTGCATTAAATGTATGCTGTTTATTATGTCTACTTGCCACCACCCTTAATAGCCACTTTATTGGAACACCTCCCTTTTGGCTCTTTATGTGTTCAGTAAAGTGCAGTATAGCCTCTACTCAGTTTCTGACCATTGGATCAGATGTTGTTGGGTTTGTGGGCCATGATCAACATTTATACAGACACATGAAGCTTCTCTGCGGGTTGATGGTGAGTAAAATGGCTGTATTTGTGTTCAGAGTCACAGACCGAAACCACTCTAAATTACATTTCCCTTTAAAAGAGCTGAGTTTGAGTTTACCTGTGGCTAAGATGTTTCTGAACTCTCATGTGGGTCTCATATTTGTACAATAATAATAACACCACTAATAAAATCAACTAATCACAACTGATCACAAATACAACAGCAACTGAAAATGATCTGGTATGATTTGGTGCTTCTGTCTGCTGCCAGGATACATGGCCAGGTATCTCCTCTCTGTTCTCAGGTCAGCATGTGAGGCAATGGGCGATGAGACTGAACAGAGAGCGAAAGTCCTGTGGAATTATTTGTGTCTGCAGATGCCGTTAGAAAAGGTACAGAGTTTTCTCCTCTCCTCACAACTCCAGATGAGCTTTCAAGCAGTAAAGAAAAGTGGATGGATAGATTGATGGACAGATGTTTATATTTATATGCACACATGCATATGCACATACTCATACAAAATTATGATTATAACAATAGAGCAATTTTAATGATATTTTATTTAAATGACAGTTAACTGTCAACTAACAATTTTAGCTGTTTGTAGGTAAGATTGAGTCACACAGTGCCAGAAATCACATAAGCAATTCACATAACCAGTCTATTAGAGACTACTGAACATCACATGGTTTGAGGTGTGTGTGTGTGTGTGTGTGTCAGAGAGAGAGAGAGAGTGAGTTACACACTACATTAGCCTTGTCATGTACAATCCATTTTTTGCCAAATGGCCCAAAAAAGGTTCACCTGTCTGGCTTGGCTCTGTTTGTGAAGAGTGATGTCATCATCGGTTTGGGCTGCCATGATCTGAGGGTAGCGGAGAGGTCAGCTCAGATCTTTCTGGAAGGATGGGCCCCTTATCTGCTCTTCTCTGGTTACCTGGGAAACCAAACCAAAGGTCAGTCCATTTCATCTGAAGTACATATAAGTAAATAAAGACAAATTCTGATTCTCACTTGAACGTATTTCAGGTGTGTGGGTGCGTCCAGAGGCTGAGGTGTTTCGGGATGTTGCTCTGGCCATGGGGGTCCCCAAGGACAAGATCTTACTGGAGACTGCTGCAACAAACACTGGAGAGAACATCCGCTTCTCCTACCAGGTCCTCAGAGAAAACAGAATACCAGGTAAAGCAGAATAGTGAAAGCCACCAAACTCCTCTCCATACCATCACCAATCATGACTCCCAGTCACTACCAATACTGATCTCCATTCAGACCAACTCAGCCAACACAAAAACTGATCTCCATTCAGACCATATCAACCTCTACCAACACTGATCTCGGGTCAACAGTCACCAATACAGATCCCCATTCAGACCAAACTAACCTCAATCAATATTACTAAAAATCCACCAATCCAGTCTACCACCAGTACTGATCTCCTATCGGACTGAACCAACCCCCATACTGATCTCAAATCACATCAATATAACCAATCCATCTCCATCCAGACGGACTCCACCAACAGCAAAACTGCTAAGATGTTAATGTGCTGTTCTTCCACTAGAGGGAGGTAGAGGATCAGAATGTATGGTAATCGGAGCTTTCCTAGTTGGTAATGGTTGCTGTGGGCAGGACGTTCTTCTGTAGAAATGTTCTTCAGGGAGCATAATTTAATATTAGCCTCGCACACTGCTGTTCTTTCTAAGTATTATTATTATTACTACTACTCTTGTTCTTGTTCCACATCTTTTTGGCAACACATCTCCTCCAAGCTTATTTGAGATATTAGCACCATTCCAACTTTGTCATGATCATATCTGCTCATACACACCCTTTCAGGCTCAGGTCATTTATGAAAAGAAAGACTTGTTACTGTTTGTTGTGGTTTATTAAAAATAATCAACTTGTTTTAAACCCTGAGGCTGTCAGCAAGCTGCTTTCCAGCTCAGTTAGCCAAATGTAGCCAGTTTCAGGAGTCAGAAAATGAGCTCAGATGAGCAGTGGAGTGCAATCACACTTCACATTTTCTTATAGAAACGCAGTCTAGTTGTTATTGTTGTTCTTTGCATATTTTATAGTGAGGAAGCTTATTCTGGTCCAGCAGCCCTTTATGGAGCGGAGAGTTGAAGCCACCTTCCTCCAGCAGTGGCCTGGAAACCTGGAGGCCACGCGCTGCATCGTCACTTCACCTTTTATACACATGAGTTCATACCCGGCACACCAGCTCATAAGCTACATGCTAGGTAGACACAAGGGGTAGAGATTTCAGGGGATGGTAAAGGGGATGCTACAAATCAGTGTCACCATGGAAATGGGTGTAGCTCACTGACCTGGATATTGATGAGCAGCCTAGTGGTTAGGGCTTTGGCCCTGCAATCAGAAGGTTGTGGGTTTGAATTTCAACTGCTAGTGCCACCACTAAGGTACCCTTGAGCAATGTACCGTACCCACACTCTGCTCCCTGGGTGCCCCTCGTTGGCGGCAGCCCACTGCTTCACTTGGTGAATGGGTTAAATGCACAAAAAGAATTCCACATTGTTAACATTGTGCTGTGGTGTGTTTACGTGTGACTCTTAGGTTAATAAAATAAAATATCAGTTCTATTATGCAATTGGATTAATTCAATCAAGTCCAGTTCCAAACATAATTTACTTAATTTACACCCCCCAGGCAATCAATAAACAAACCAGTCAACACTGAGTTGTGAAACTCCACCAGCAGTTCCTGATTTAATTTAAAAAAGGACTGATTCCAAACAGATTTCTGATGTGAACTACAAGAACACACTGATATACTAAACTGTAGTATATGTAGTAAAACAAAAGCACTCTCTGCTCATCTAAACAGTATTCAAATATTATTTTTGCACAGTATTGTACACATATATGCATACATAGTTATACTAGCATACATATGTACAGACTCATCATCTCCTGATAGAAATCAATACAATAGAAATCAGTTGAATGTATTTAATTAAATGTTAGCCCACAGTAACAAAACTGTTAATATTCATTTAAATTGTGTCATCACAGTGTGTGTCGCTGTGTTGTGCAGGTGTTGTGGAGCGAATCCGGGATTATCCAGGAAAAGGCTTTCAGGTGGAGCAGGAGATTCCCCCAGAAGCCCTGAAGGCCTACCAGTGGCTTCTGCATGCAGGGTTCCAACCTCAGTGATGCAAATGGGTTTCATCATCTTTGTTGCCTGAGTTTCACTGCATAGTTTATTATTAATCGAAGTATGTGTAGATAATCTATAGAGGAAAATAAATTGTGACCAAAAATGTGTGATTTTCTGATTTCAGATGAAGTGTGTACAGATGAAGTTACAGCTCCCCTTTAAGGAAGAACACATCCCTCATTTCTTTATACTTTGTTTTGGATAATCTGGATTCATTACTGGTGCAAGCCTTAAGTTCAATGTGCTTTATTCTGCTTGAATGATTCATATGTAGATAACTGTGTGAATTAACAAACAAAAAACATTTCTCTGAAACTGGTCAGGTTCAGAGACGGGATTGAAAATGATAGTCTTTCAAAGCCTTTCGGAAAGCCTGGAGAACTGTTCCTCAAAAAAACTTAAAATGAAAACTTGACATTTAAAATGAAAAAAGAATTTGCAATTCAGAGTTCAACTCTCAAAAGTTCAACTCTGAGTTTAAATACACCCTACAGCGATTGTCTGTACTTATTGTAGATTAAAATGTTTCTTGTTTTACATTTTATTTTTAGAAATAAGCTTCTATTGTGGCTTTTAATTACTGTACTAGATATTTTGTGAAATTAAAATTGTTTTCACTTTAACTGTTATTACACTCTTTAAAAAAAAAAAAAGCAGTGCTGGTTTGTTGCTACAGGAGGATCTTTTTATCTTGAACAGCAAATGTATTTTTTACAGTTTAGGCTTTAGCCTGGTTAACTTTTAAGTTCAGGGATAATTCTATTGAACTTTAATAGATATTCTGATAAATAGAAAGGAAACGAGTGGTGTATCAAATGTATGATTTAAATGTTTTTATAATTATTACACGACTAAATACATTTATTTACATAAAGCAGGAAAATTCAATGAACCACTTTTCTCCAGAGAGGCATAAAGATTAGGGTACTGAATCTATGCTTAGTATCAGTATTGGTCCGATTCAGGCCAAAATATTCTATACAAAATACACTGCTATATACACAAATACTGGATATAAATACTACACCTAAGTGAATAACTAGCAACACAAATGGTAGTTAGGAGTCAGTAGAGATCAGTAATATTGACATAAATCATGTCATCCCTATTAAAAATACTAAATGAGTATAGAAATGTTTCTCAGTCACAGGAGCAAATGAGTCAGATTAAATTCACATTTATTTGGATATGGGACTGACTTATCTAAGTACAGTCCTAACTTATTTCAGCTCAGTCTTGCATCACTTAACTCCACAGACAGGGCTGGACAGGATTCAGCTGATGGTATCACACCTCAGTTTTCCAGAGAAATAAGGTGGAGATAAAGATGCACCTTCATACTGATTCAGGTCATAGCTGCATGCTTGGTATTCACTCCACCACTGTAGATTCTTCCCTGGATTCATGTGGTTCTCCATTAGATTTAACACCCTACAGTGGCAAACCTGGTCCAAACTGGGGAGAATATCTGCAACTTTATGTCATAACTAACTTATGGTGGTCCTGGTGGTTCCTCTGTGTAATATAAGGGGTTCCTGGTGGTTCCTCTCTGTGCGATTTAAGAAGGTCCTGGTGGTTCCTCCTGTGTGATCTGAGAGTGTTGTGGTCATTCTCTGTGATCTAGCTGGGTCCTGGTGGTTCCTCCTGTGTGATTATTTAATGTGGACAAATGAACCTTGGCAACATGCCGTTGTTCTAGAGTATGCTTCTCATTTGTAGAGTATACTCTGTTATACTCACACGGTTCTAGAATGCCCTGTATATTCACGATTTTCTGGAATGCTATCTCTGTTCACATAGTTCTAGACTGTTCTCTTGAAACACGCTATTCCATGTCCTGTACATTCACATTTTTCTGCATCACCCTGCAAATTCACAGTTTTAGAACATCATTCGTTCATTCACATTAGTTCTACACACCCCCCCCCCCCAAAAAAAACCATACAAAAATTGTTTAAATATAAAAGATTATACAAATATATATATAAATATAAAAGATATAAAAGATTTTGACTAAAAGAAAAAAAACCACATCATTTTAAGTAGAGAGTGAGCTCAGGTCCTGATTCATCTGACCATCCTTCATTTTTTGTTTTTGCTGCTGCTTGATCATTTATTATCCTTCTGAAGAGGTCACTCCATTGTGTCAGAACTTGTTTATGAAGAATAGGATGGTACTGTCACTGTTATGAATCTCCCCTGTTAGAAGTGAGCATTGGATTCAGTTGAAACAAACCTGAAATCTGAAAGCTTTTTAAATGTTAATGTACTAATAACAGTTCATATTTATCTGATTCTAATCTGTTTATTTTCTGTCTGACTGTCCTGGGCAGCCTCACAAATGAATCAGCATAAAGAAATAACTAAACCTGTAATTAAATTGAAAGTTCTAAAAAAGTCATAAATATGATCTTCATTCCTAATTAGTACAAATGTATAAAACTTATACTTTGTGACCCAGAGGGCCGTAGAAGATCCAGAATGAAGTTCTAACAAAATCATATCTAGAAAGGAGTCATATGTAGAATTTAATCCTAATGAAAGTCATTTCTAAAATTAAGTCCTTATAAGAGTCATATAATATTTCAATAGGTTGAATAGCCAGGATTATGTTCCAATTAAAGTCCAGCATTAAGTTCTGATAAAAGACAGAACTCAAATGAAGAAAAAAAGTAATATCTAGAGAATATAAATATTTCCTTTGATCTCCAGGACTAAAGTAATACCAAGAATAAAGTGAAAAAATAAGTAATTTCTAGAATAATGTTCTAATAAAACTAAAATGTAGAATGAAGGTCCATTATCTAATCAATATAATATTAATACAATACTAGTTTACAAAGATTTGATTGGCAACAAACTGAAAATATAACAATATGACATATGAACAATATGAAAAGTTGTGTTTTACCAGCATTAGGTCCTCACAATCAGTTCCTGGACCTTCAGTGTTATATTTCACTAGAGAACATTCAGAACCCTGCAGATCCGACTTCACTGTCTTTTGTGAAAAACATGAGCATGAGACCGTCACTAGAACAATCCCTGTCAGTCACACACAGACAAACACACACACAAACAAAAACACGTTAACATAAATGCCACAAAAGCATCCTTGATATGCACCCGTTCATTTATGGATATTTAATTCAATTAAATGTTACATGATATTAAGCTATATTCCATTTTAATGCTCAGTTTGTTTATTTACTATTTTTAACAAGATGAACACAACATGCCATAAGTTTTACATTTTTTATTTTTAACCACAATATGTCAAATACAGTAAATAAGTGTGTTCTTCCTTAAAGAAGCGTCAAACTTAATCTAATGTGATCACAGACATTTTAATTATTAATAATCTGGGAAAATCACTGGATAATGCATAGCTAATGCATGGTTAAAATTAAAATTACAATTAAATTAAAGTTTTGTGTTAGGTTTAGGATTAGACTTAGATTTAGGTTGTAGGTTAAATTTACAGTTACACTTAAGATTAGGTTTAAATTTCAGGTTTTGGTTAAAATAAAGCTTTTGTGTTAAGGTTTCATTAGGTGTAGAATTAGGTTTACAGTTACTTTTAATGCAATTTGTATCAACCTGAGGTTCAGTTAAATTTCATAGATAGTCAATGACAACATGTTACTTGGTTTATTAGACTGTATACTTAATATGTAAACTTTCACACATGATTTCATTGTGATAAATAAGAATGTTTAACCCCTTTTTATGGTAGCTGTTAAATGCAGTTTTGCACAAGATGTCACTTTATATCAGCCTTGAATTTTTAATTTTTACTTTAAATGTAAAAATTTGACAATATTTGAATTTTCTTCCAAACATTTGATTTCAGTATATAAATACTAGGGGACAGCAGAAAGGGGTTAAAGCTAAGAAATGTGCACCTGTAGACACTGTCCCACCCCAGTACTGTAAACACACTTTAATCAAATATAATGAACTACTAAATAAAAGGGTTCTCTTACCCAGCATCAGAGAGGCGATAATGATGGTTACAGCGACGCCACTAAGCTTTACTGTAGCTCCTCCCCCTCCCCCAGTACGAGTGGAGAGGCAGTTGCGAACGATGACCTGCAGATTTTGGATGGAGAACTTCCCCTGAGTATCCGTGATCTTCACCTGGAGATCATGGAGACCTAAATACACACCACTCTCTTTCACTAGGGATACAGTCCATCCTGCACACACACACACACACACGGTGAGAGGAAGCACATTGTAAGGTTTTCTACCAAAGTGGCCAGTGAGTAGGAGCACAAGGTGGCGTTTCTAATACAATGTTTACCGAAACTGGGTTCAATCTTCCATTTTCCCTCCACATCCCCCAGGAGTTCATACAAGAAGGGTCCACTGAATGGAGGCTCGTCCAGATCTACAGCAGTGATGTTGGTCGTGGAAGCGTCATTTTGGAGACACATATGGAGTGTATCCTCCTTAAGCATGGGTAGGTTGTCATTCTCGTCCATCAGGTGAATGACCAGTGTTCCTGTTGCTGTACTTGGAGGCTCATCTGTGGGTGAGGAGACAAGAATGAACTGTGTTGTTGTTGTTATGTCTCTGACAGCCTGGCTTCTGGATGTACAGTACTATGCCTTGATGCCCCCTCATTACTCATATTTTGCAATGAAGTTCCAGACTTTATTGTTTTAACATAGACTTCCTCAAGGACTTTCAAAGACTCTCTTTTACAGACCAGTCCCTGAATCTGACCAGTTTTAGAGGAATTATGTTTGTTTGTTTAGCCACACAGTGACCTACGTATTCATCATTCAAGCAGAACAAAGACCAATTAACTTATAGCCTGAACCAGTGAAGAGACAGGTGCAGATGATCAGGGGGTTATCAGACCTTGTATCTTTAGGCACTCTGTAGCCTGATGCAATAAAACATTTGTTCCCATTTCTTTCATTAAATGTACTAAATAAAAAACAGGTTGATAAGCAGAAAATAGTATTTTTCCATTAACAAGGAGTTTCAAATCAAAATATAAAGAAATATGGGTGGCTCAATATCTTTGCACAGTATTACAGAACATGAAATTACATAGAGCTCATCCAGACAGTTTGAAGGTTTAGATACTTCTAGCTTTCAGTCAAATACAGTATTGTGCAAAAGTCTTAGGCACCTGTGCAAATTTTTTGAAGTCATTTATATCAGCAGTGGGCATCTTTCTGCCAGCAACAACACAGCTGCATAAATGCAAACAAACAAGCAGTAAAAAGTATCAAGATTTCTATTTTCTGAAAAGTAATCAGTATTTTGTGAGTTGGTTAGAAGAACACGGGTTTGGATCTAGGTTTCTGCTCAGTGCCTCCAGTCATTGGGTGAATGAATAAAATTCCATAATCAACACCTAATTTAATCTACAGCAGTAAAAAGAGCCAAACCAGGGATTTGATTAAGCTGCAGGTAAAACTCGGCTTCCATGAGGAAAGAGGTCTGGAAATGGTTCAGCGAACACTTTGAAACACATAAAATCACCATTTACTGTATTAATGTTGATTGTATTTGTTGTAATGTAAGTGTTTTAACACATTAACTTAACATCACTGCCCAGCAGTAAACAGCTCTTAAGCATCATTTTTTCAGGTGCCTTTTGCACAGTACTGTACATGTCAATATGGATTGTAATGTGATGTTAATAATTATATTTCACAGTAGAAAAAATGAAGACATTTTAGAAAGACGAACGTAGATAATCACAGAACTGAGAAAGCCAAAGAAAACCTAGTAGGAAGTTTTAATGAAAATAATATTTTGAATGATGTTCTGACAACAATATTATCCAGCAAAGTGCTAATAAAAGTGGTATCTAGAATCAAGTTATGATCAAAGTAACATCCAAACGAACAACTAGAATAAAATTTTATGGAAGTATTATCCGCAACAAAGATCTAATACAAGAAATACATATAATAACATTTTAATAAGGTTAATAGCCAGAACAAAGTTATATATA
>JBBPCW010264506.1:0-12310 GCA_037974425.1 Phenacogrammus interruptus
GCGCTGTTGTGACGACACATGACTCGTGACAACATCAACACGGTGGATGTAGTGCGTCCGAATTCCATTCATACTGCCCTCATTCATACTGTATAGAACGTACTGTTTTAATGGCAGAGCAGTACGTTCTAATTCAAATGTAGTACCTAGTATGTAGTAAGCGATTTTGGACGCAGCCACTGACTCTCTGTCTCAGCAAGGCTTTAAACACATACAGCCAATCACACATCGTAGACACTCAGTCTACAATTAGAGACAGGTGGACATCAACCTATCAACACAGCACCTGCTAAACTGCAGCTCCTCTACACCTGGGCTGCATCAGCACTCCATGTCTAGAGCTAGGCTGCATCCAAAATAGAATACTTTCCTACTATATAGTATGCGCAAAACAGTTTGCGAGGCGAGTAGTACGTCTGAATTCATAGTATTCGAAAAACTAGATTAGTACGTTCTAATTTAAATGTAGTACCTACTCAAGTAGTATGCGATTTCGGATGCAGCCCTAGTGTCAGCCAAAAACTCTGGGGACTGGCTTTTTAACGGAAGAGGCGGAGGCTAGTAGACAGAATACCAACCAATGAGGACTCAGTAACCAGAAAGCCAACCAATCAGCACACAGTAGACGGAATGCCGTCCAATCAACAAAATGGTAACAAGAATGCCAACCAATTAGCTGTCAGTAATTAGAATACCGGCCAATCAGCACTCAGTAGCTAAAATGACACCCAATCAACACAGTAGCCAGAACACCAACCAATCAGCACTCGGTAACTAGGATGAAACCAAATCTCCCCAGGCTTCCCACTGGTGATTTTTGTTTGGAGATCTGTGGAGAACTCCAGTCTTGAAATCCTCCTAATCATTTCAATATAAAACAGTTTACACAAAAACAACATTACTACAGTGAAAATCCAAGAAAATGAATCTATATATCTTATTCTGCACCTAATTCTAATTCTAATCTCTAGTTGGATCTATGATGTCGGGCATGGGCAGTATGCTGCATGCTGATGCTATAAATGCACAGTGAAAAGCTAAAAAGCCATTAGTGGCATTAATTTGTCTGGGTCCCTTCTTACAGTGCTTCCTATGAGACCTTAATTAGGAGCCTGGCTGCCTCTGTACTAATAAACTGCACACATTGAAATTAATTACAGTTATATTGACTCAATTTAGCCACGAGTATAATTATCGGTTTATTACCGGCAGGCTAACGGCCGCAGTGCGGAAGATTTCACACCCAGAAAAAAACACACACTCTCTCACACACACACACACACACACACACACACACACTCAAACCTGGAGGAAGAGTTACTGCACAGAAAATTAGGCATTAATATTAACACCTCATTTGATAAGAAACATGATGAAGCATGGGGGGTGGGGGCGGGGGGCGGTGCCTGTCACAACACACCAGATACAAAATTTGGAAAAAGGGTGATTTTAACCAGCGGTTGCAAGACAATAGAGCAGCGAACAATTTACTCCAATTTACCACAAATGCACACGTGATGTTCCACATCCAGCAGCCTCAATCATGATTTACCCCAGGAGGTCTCACACAGTAGCATGGTGTGTGCGAGATGGGGGAGGAGGATAAAAATAATTTAAAATCTTAATTTTAGCTCATTATCTTTTATGGCATTTAATTAGTTTAACTCATTTAATTGTGAAAATGCAATGATACTGTGAGTAGATAGTGATATTATTAAGGTGATAAGCCATCAACACATTCAAAAATAATGTTAAATCATGTCTTAATCAAGTCAAAATGTCTAATACTTGTCATTTTGAGATTGTGGTGAGAATCATGAACTGTGTTGACTAGATATTTGGCTGTTTGTGCATTTGTTTCCAACCTGAACAATAAAAAATAAAATAAAAGCAGTTTCAGTCCAACACATATTTTTTATGAGAAATGAACTGATAATTGTTTGCTAAAACCCCCGCACTAACGTGGAAACTGCAGATATCCTCCGCATTTTATTTTGCTTTTGTGACATTCCTTTTCCCTCTTGTCATCATACTGGGTTGCAAAGCAAGAGGATGAGGGGACGTGGCAGATGAGGCCCAGACAGCTTTTTTCTTGGCAATATTTTCATGCATGTAAGAAAAATATAATTTTGTAACATATATATTAACATAAATTCAGCTATTTTTCCATATAAGAAATAACTGTAAATGTTTTGGTACTGTGGAGAGAAACACAAAGGAAGCCATCTTGGGATGGTGAAATACCGCTGCACTCAGTGGTGGGAGGTATGAAAGTAGCCAATCCGAGAAAGCTATTTATTTGTCCTTGCTGCTGATTGATTCTGGACGCAGTGGCATTCCAGAATTTCCCACGTAGTGTCTCAAGTGTTCTCGTGTTTTTCATTTTGTTCTTCTTAAAGCCCTGTATTTTTATTACTGTAAATTAAATGAATTTCTTACTGTATTTACCTGCTTATACCAAAGTAACCAGCCTTGCATGAATTACAGTACAGTCTATGCAGGGTAACATCTGCATTTTACATTCTAGAACTGCAGGAGTACACTGTACAGTACAAATACAGGTTTACCTTTATATTTTCTTTCAGGCTAATGTATTAAGCTTAAAATGAAATTAAAGTGTTTTGGGAGCAAATATTTAGGGGTTTACGCTATAAAAATAGGCATTGTTGGGTATTTTAGGTACTACATCACAACACAGTTTTTCACTATACGCAGGTGCTACAACATGCTGATAATAGGATATCCTGCTTAATACCACAAGCAGGATGATCCTATGAAAACAGATACAAATTAGGTGTGATTTTGACAAAGAAACCCTAAGAGGCAATGAGAGTTTACCATGTACTGTATAAAGTCATCAACAGTCATCACCCCACCCAAACCCACCTGAATAAAACAGACACATCAGGACTGAACCTTGTAGTGGAAAATTTTATTACACACAATGAAAATAAATATGAACTGAAGACCCAATGAATCTCCGTCAGAAGTGGATGAGGAGCCATGCTTTACAGAAGAACTGATTTAGAGATGAGACTCCAGGGAAGATTCTCAGGCAAATTATCGCTGGTCAGAGATCAGTTGTTTGTGCTGATGCAAGAAGTCATCTTCTAATGTAACGCATCAGAAGACCCTACTGTGGCAGAACTACCAAATTTGTAATTGGAAAAAGAAAACGTCTCAAAACACAGCAGGTTCGGCGGTAATGATGGGATGTAAAGTCAAGGCTATTTACCTAAACATCGTTTTCTCATTTTAAAGTGACAGTTTAACAACAACATCACAAATGATCATGTCAATCAGCCAGGATATGTTCTGAGTCTTCCTAAGTTTTTGAGCTGGAGCTACAAAGCTAATGTAGCTAACAGGTAATGAAAGCCTATACGACACCCATCAGTCTGCCGCCAAACAGAAGTTTGGAAAAACGCCTAATTACTTTAGTGAATTATGAATGAATAGGAAACAATGGGAGAAGGGAAAGATGGGATGAAGGAAGGAAAGAAAAGAATGAAGGAAAGAAAGAAAAGAATGGAAAAGAAAGGATGGAATGAAGGAAAGGAAAAAGGCATAAGAAAAAAGGAAGGAATATTTAGGAATTAGAGTAAGAAAAAAAAAGAATGTCCAACCATATCAGATTACCACCAGCATCATTAGGAGGAGGAATAAGTCAAACACATTCTGACCTACAGAGCTGGGAACTCCCTGAATAAACTTTAAAATTAAAATTCTGGTGGGACTGTGATTTAAATCATGAAGTATGATTTGTTGTGTCTCTCTGAAGAGCAACAAACAATAAACATCACATGTGAATCTTTTAAGACTCAAGAGGCGTCTATAAGTGAGTTTTAATGCTGAGTGGAAAAAAGGGCTGTACTTCTCCACTGTTTTCTTTGGGCTCTCAATTAAAAGCTCGTTAAGGTCTGCCGATTAACAGAGAACTGGATCAGTGCTGAGTTTTCTCCTGCTTGCTGGAAAGGAGGCAATAAACGCGATGACAGGATCATTAGTAAACGTGATGAGCATGTTCTGACATCCTACCTCTATAAAAATAACACACATTATATACAAGAATTTTAAGTATTTTGGTTATAATTATCTTTAATAACTTCTGCGATGAATCATCTGCTGCTATGGAAAGTAAATTATATTAACCGCATCACTGACAGTAAATATGTTTACAGTGTGTGTGTGGGCTATATGTACACATTGTCTTTTCACACACTCAAAGGTAAAAAAATAATTACATTGCCTGCCAACTTCATTAAAGTGACATGCCAGTGGGTGTCAACAGATTGTTACTACAGTAGTTTAGGTCATTGCTTGGGTTCTGCTAGGATATCCCAACTGGTTCCTACCCCCACAAACTATCACAGCCTAACTGGAAAGGAACTCTCACAGAGGTCCTAATTATTCCTGGGGTTTAAAACAAATAATAAAAAAATGTCAGCAGTTCTTTTATTTAAAATACAACTCATTATTATTTCTACTTTTTTCCTTTTATCATTATTTCATGTTGGTTGGAAAGAATAGGGTTAAATTCTCAGAACAACCAGCGGTGCTTTTCTAGGCCTATGCAATCCAGTGGTTGTTAGGGTGTTACCAATGGCTTTTCGCTGGGGTTACGTTCCAAGAGCACACATGTATATGAAAAACTTTGCTGTGTGTTGGTAAAAAAAATGCCTATTTTTATAGTGCAAACCCTAAATATGCCCCAAATATGCTCCCAGAACACTTTGTCATTTTAAACTCAGTTTAATGCAGTACCCATAAAGAAAATGTAAAGGTAAACCCGTATTCAAATTAAATTCCCCGCCGAGATCTGCAATGGTTTCAGTGAGGTGAATGTTTTTCTGAGAATAAAACCTGATCTACTCGGGCTAAAAATACAAATGGCGGCTTGTTGGAAAGGTCTCCTGGAGATCTACCAAACTGCGGAGTTTGAAGTGTCTGACTGCTTTCCCTGCCGAAATATGCAACTCTTTTGTCCCACAAAAAAACTTATTGTATGTATTGTAAATATTGGGACGGGTCCAGCAAAAATATATTTATTTTCACAAAAAGCAAAAACAGAGAGGGGATATTTGCAGTTTCCACATTATTGTGGGGATTTCCACGTAAACTGGGGCATTGCTGTATAATGTTTTAAGTGGTTGCGAGGGTGTTGTTAAGGTATCCTAATTGCTTACCACCCTACAAATGAGCATTTCCCTAACTGGGAAGGAACTACATATTTATATAAAGAATGTATAATAACTACATGCATTATCTTGTTCTGTTTATCAGTATTAAATGTTGATTAGAAACATTAGCGGGGTTGCTAGACACCTGTGCCCCTCTTTTGTGTGAGCATGTGAGTGTTGCTCGTTTCGAGTTCATTGTTTCTGTTGTTTGATTGGTTGTCTGTGTCGAGCCCCTCAGCAGAAATGCCAGCTGGTACGAAGAGAAGGCCTGCAGTCACCAAGCTCATCCACCAAGCTACTGCTCAGGTTTGTCCATCTTTGTCCGTCTAATGCCTGTGCTCCTAAAGAAGGACAAACCCAGCCACCGTGCTCCAGGTGGTAGCTGAGAGCAGACTCGTACAGGAGGGACCAGCGTGGGGCTGAGGCCCGAGCATTTGTCAGTGACTTCTCACTGTCTCCCCCTTTCTCTGCAGGCATGATTCGGTGAGCAACTCTCACCACAAGCCTGAGAGTGGAGAAACTCTACTGGCCACCATTGCGAGTGTTCTCGGACGAGCAGCCAAGCTCCTGACGCTTCTCTCGAGCTTCTCTCTGGAGGACAACTGTAACACATTCACCAAATGAAGCAGTGGGCAGTCATGAACACAGCACTTGGGGAGCGGTGTGTCGGGACGGTATCTTACTCAGAGGTACCGCAGCAGTGCCAGTCTTGGGATTTGAAACAATGCCTTTCTGATTGCAGGACGAATGCCCTAACCACTAGGCCACTAGCTGTCACTAGACAGTTGCTCCTGGGGACAGTCCCTGTAATAATTGTAAGTTGCTCTGGAAACACCAGCTGTGTAGGTACACGCACTTAGAACCCCCTCCTGTAATAAGTAAATGGGAGCTCTGACATTTGTGCCTATTAAAATGATGACTCGAGTACCAGCAGCTGCAGGAACAGTCATCATGTGTTTAAAAACTTTCTGTGTGAGAACGTCAGATAATCTCCTGTGGGAAATTTCAGGATGTGGAGATGAGAGTGGCATGAGCACAATTACATGCATGTGACTGCTCACTGACAGAAACGGGCCGCATAAATGGGACACTATCTGAGTGTGTATTGTGTTCATCTCTGCTGTCGCTCTCCGGAGAGCGGAGATGAGATAAGTCCGTCAGCCCTGAGCTCTCAGTCCAAACTCAGTCCACAGTCCACAGCCCAAACAGTCACTCAGACTCACAGAAAAGCCTTTACTTTTACGAAATAAGTGATATTTTACATGCATACAATCTGTATCAGTTTCTTCATCGTCTCTCCTTCCCTCTTTATCCACGCTCACTGTCTCCCTCCCTCCCTCCATCCTCACTGTCTCTCTCTCTCTATTACTCACTGTCACTCTCATTCTCTCTCTGTTTCTTTCACTGTCTCTCGTCTATTTCCCTTACTCACTCTCTCCATTTCTCACTCTCTCCATCACTTTGTCTCTTTCTTTCTTCCCATCTCTCCTTCTTACTCTCACCATCCATATTCACTCTTGTCTCTGTCTTTTTCTTCCCCTTTCTCTGTCTATCTCTCTCTCTCTGATCAGTGTGCTGTGAGACGATTTGTTCTGGTAGATGGTTTCCGTGGACACATTCTGGATGAAAACGCCTCACACACCAGCTGTTGTCACTCATACACCCCGTCTCTGTGCCGACAGGCCCGTCTGAGCGATCCTGTCCCACGCTTTAATACAGTGGAGTGAAGCTCAGCGGCGTTTACTGAGACGGAAGAGGCACAGACATGGTCCAGGTGGCTTCAGAGGCAGATAAAAAAAAAAGTCAGGCTTTTTGTTGTAAAGACTCAAAATGATTTTTTGTAATCATTTTACTGTAATTGAAGATAATCAGAATGTTAACACAGTCACATGCCAGCCTGGGATAATGCACTATTTAAAGAGAGGGGATATTTGCAGTTTCCACGTTATTGTGGGGATTTCCACGTAAACTGGGGCATTGCTGTATAATGTTTTAAGTGGTTGCGAGGGTGTTGTTAAGGTATCCTAATTGCTTACCACCCTACAAATGAGCATTTCCCTAACTGGGAAGGAACTACATATTTATATAAAGAATGTATAATAACTACATGCATTATCTTGTTCTGTTTATCAGTATTAAATGTTGATTAGAAACATTAGCGGGGTTGCTAGACACCTGTGCCCCTCTTTTGTGTGAGCATGTGAGTGTTGCTCGTTTCGAGTTCATTGTTTCTGTTGTTTGATTGGTTGTCTGTGTCGAGCCCCTCAGCAGAAATGCCAGCTGGTACGGAGAGAAGGCCTGCACACATCACTGATTTCACCAGAAGCTGATGCTGAATTTCAAAAGATGGTAATTTTCCAGAACACAATGTTAGGACTAGGATAGACTTAGCCTCGTGTGTCATGCAAACATGATTGACATGCTGGTAAACACGCCCCCTTGGATTTTTGAGGTCCTATTATGGAATGTGAGGAAGAGACATTGCACCAGATATTGACTGGGTTTTGAATTTCCCTATGTGTGAGAAAACCCTGGGCAAGACTCTTAACTCACTGATCATCGGTCTGATCACATGGAATCAGGCCTTAAGTTAGATATGCTTTGTTCTGCTTAAATGATTGATATGTAGGTCACTGTGTGACAAACTAAAAACATGCCTCTGAAACTGGTCAGACTTCATTCTTCAAGAAGCCTGGATAACTGTTCCTCAAGACTACATTACAAAACAAGAACGTTTGGATTTTTGAAAAAAAAGATGAGGGTTCTGCAGTACTGTATATTTATTTAAATAAAATGAACCAATGACCCTCAGCATCAGTCGATCATTCTCAGGCCTGTAGGCCCATTAAAGAGAATGTAGCTGATAAAATCCATTCATCTCCTACAAGAGGGAAGCCCCACAGGATCTCACACTGGACAGACTTCGAAAATTGCTTGATCTGAAAGACTGTAGGCAAAGGGTTTTAGCTTGGAATTCTACAGGGAAAAACAATCTTTCTCAGAATCGTTCTTTATTGTTGAAGGCTGGATGATGGGATTTGTTAGCTGTATGTGCAAAAACGCTCCCAGTGTCTCAGAAGTAGATTTTCTTTGTCCTACATATTAAAAATATTTTGCTGAGAAGGCCCAAGAAAGAAAATCCAGTTGTTAAAGGGGCAAATCAGCGAAAGATCTGATTTACACACTTTCCACTGACTCCAGACGTGGTCGACGTGTTTGGATTTTAAATGAATCTTTTTTAAGTTCAGAACTGCAGCTATGAGGCTAAATAATTTAATCTCCTGCCACCAGTAGTGCTGAAATTCATTTCAATTTTACATCTTATAGTAAGTCATAATGTGTCCTAAACCACATCCACAAGTATGATCCATCTTAATAGCCAGGTTTCCATCCAAGGAGTTTTTGCAAAATTTTTTTTTTACCGATATAGCTGATGGCTATAATAAATGTCGACATAATAATTTCCGTTTAACTTTAGTGCAGAAATTCTATTTCGATACTTCAGAGGTCGTAAAAACTACTTTGGAAACACTTTTTGTCGGAAAAAAGGGCCTTAACGCAAATAAATGTGTCACATGATACAATCCGCATCATTCTAAAATGTTGCCAGAGATTTTCTGTGAAGTGTCTCTCCACCACCTCCTCCCAGAAGGTCTTATTCTGTGGTCTCTCCCGTACCCGTGGGTTTCGTCGCACTGGGGTACTTTCTTTGAGCTCTAGGGCTATCAGACAAGCTTCATTCTGCTGTCGTCTTCGATTATTTTCCATTTTTTTTCTTTGTTAATTTGCAACAAACACAAAATTATGTATGGAAACGGCTCAAGGGCAGATTTTTTTTTTTTGCGATACACCAAAACTTATGCAACTGTGCGTTTTGGGGGGAATGACGTCATCACGTGCACCATTTTATCGATAAAAAGCCAGTTGGATGGAAACAGGCTGGAGACAGCAAATTTTGCACATTTTTTAACGCATATTCTGTTTGTTGATGACAAAACATCACAAAAAACTGGATGGAAACTAGGCAAGTGATGAGCTGGATGTGGTTTGAGCGTCCAGAGACGGTGTGTTCACTCACTCGCTGCATACTGCATCCTCCCCCAAACAAATATGTGTCACTGTAACAAGATAATCAGTGTTTACACCTGCTTTCACCTGCTTTTAAAGCTGTGGCTGAAATCTCTATAGCTGGTAGCCTATTGGTAAGGGCACTCGCCCTGCGACCAGAAAGTCTGGGTTCGATTCCCAAGACCGCTAGGCACCGCTGAGGTACCCTGAGCAAGGTACCGTCCCACACACTGCTCCCCGGGCGCTGTTTTTTTTGGCTGCCCCCTGCTTTACTGGGTTAAATGCAGAGGAAGAATTTCGTGCTGTTCACACTGTGTGCTGTGTTCACGTATGAAAAATGGTCACTTTCACGTTATCATTGCTGGTCAACAATAAAAATTTTAATTGCGATTAATTGTATGGTTTTCTGACATTAATTATACGCAGAATTAAATAATTAGTTTAAAAGTATTTAATGGCGCACTTTTACTTTTAAAGTACTGCTATGATTATAGGTATGACTAAAAACTCCAATACACAATCCTGTGACGGGGAGAAGTGCGTTGTGTGATCTCCACACCGCACACTCCTACATACACCATTTCAAACCCCCACGTTAATTTTTTATTCTCAGAACTCTGAGACCACCAGACTTTTGTGTGTGTGATCAGACAGTATATATATATATATATGTATATGTGTGTGTGTGTGTGTGTGTGTGTGTGTGTGTGTGTCTTTCAACAAGCACATATTTAACTAAATTAACTAAAGCAGTAATTGTTTAGCAGTAATCATTCAACTCAACCTTAAAGAACACAGACACAAACATTGGCTTAAAGGACACTGACACAGAAGCTATGGCATGTAAACTGATGATTCAAATGCAAGTCTAAAAGCAAGCACCAATAGGAGAAGTGTGTTTGGTTCTGTGTTTATGAAGTAATGCATCTGGAACACTATGGAGGAGGTAGAAAGTGTGAACATCCCTCGTCCAGAATTTTTCACTCTATTAGTGTGATGTTCTTTCCGGCGGCCTCCCGCTGGGGGCCATCCTTATCTGATTGCCTGGGTGGTCTGCTGCAGGACATATCTCAGGATCCATCAGTGCAGCGGAAGTGAAAACAGCAGCCCTGCAGCCTTTGATTTGTTGGAGCTGCCGTATCTCTGATTCAGCCAGATAAATATTTCAGCACTCGCTCCAATCTCACTGGCTCCAGAATGGAGGAAACGGGCCGTCAATGTCTGTGCTGCATCAGCTCGGACCACCTCGTCCCCTCAGCAGGAGCTTTATCCTCAAACACACACAAACATTCTGCAGCAACACTCAGGTCTGATCTTCACGCAGCAAACTCCTAATTACAACACGATCATTCACCATCTGTGTGTGTGTGTGAGTGTGTGATCAGACCCTTTATCAGACAGTGTGTGTGAAGAGTAGTGTGTGATCAGACCCTTTATCAGACAGTGTGTGTGTGTAGAGTGTGTGAGCAGACCCTTTATCAGACAGTGTGTGTGAAGAGTAGAGTGTGTGATCAGACCCTTTATCAGAGTGTGTGTGTGTGTGTGTGTGTGTGTGTGTAGTGTGTGATCAGACCCTTTATCAGACTGTGTGTGTGTGTGTGTACACTGTTTGATCAGACCCTTTATCAGACTGTGTGTGTGTGTGTGTGTGTGTGTGTACAGTGTGTGATCAGACCCTTTATTAATGTCCACAGTCCATTTACAAAATCATTTTCTCTAGACCTGCTAGCAAATCCACCAATCCCCCCAACTTCACCAGTACCCCCACCCCCATGAATCCCATCAACCCCTCAACCCCATCAATCCTGCCACTCACTGCATCAATCCATTTACAGCATTTAGCTGCACCAGTTGAACCAATCCCACCAACCCCAGCAGTCTCCCCAACCCCACTGACCCCACCAATCCCACCAACCCAACCAACCCCACAGCCTGAAGACTGCCATTGAGTGTAGAACACCAGAGCCCAGCCTGATGTTCAACACTGTGCGGGCTCCACACCCCATCCAATTATAGCCGGGGTCAATAACATCACCCACAGGATAACGATACAACAGAGCTTTTGTTCTTTAAGCCCTGCTTTAGCTCCTCTAAACCCCCGTCTTTAAAACGTCTGTTCTTCCATCCATCTCCGCAGAGATGCGGAATTTAATAAGATTGAACACTCGACAAAAGATCTCAGCTCCTGTATCATAACTTCCCTAATCTGTCCTCAGATGTGTTTTAATGGACGGATCTCCCAGCGCTGGGAGAAAAGAGAATTCCCCAAGGAATTCTTCTCCATACTGGAGATAAAGAATAATGAGTGTAATCATCTGTAATTCACAACATCAGTCGGAATTAACGCTCGAGGGCACTGGACATCCCGCACTGCGTCCAAAAAACCCAAAGCCTCTGTTCTTAATGAAGTAGCAAACAAGAATTCAGCACCTCCCAGCACTGAGCAGCATCTCTGAATATTGTTACATACTGCTTTATCTGCATTAAAGGGCCGGTTTCATGGAAATTCACATGTTTTTTAATGAGAAAATGTTTTGCACACACACGCACACGCACACGCGCGCACACACACACACACACGCACACACTGTCCAAACAGCCAATACAGCTGTCCTTTGAAATGGCAGGTTTTTGTGATGTCACAAGATACAACTCATATACATATCTGCCTATTGAGTATTTCAGCCACATTCACTCTTTTTTATATATATCAGCGAATTATGGGAAATGGAATAAGGAATAAACAAGTGAGGTGTAAAGAAAGAAAGTAAGGGAGGGAGCAGGGAGAATAAATGAATTTGAGAGAGAGAGAGAGAGAGAGAGAGAGAGAGAAAGAGATAGAGAGAGGAAGATAGACAATGAAAGGGACTGAACAGCCACCAATTACGGACCAATTAAAAACAGTGCAGCTCACACTCTTTTGCCTCGCTGGGGCAAAAGAACTGTGTGTGAGCTTCGTCTCTGGTAATTGAGGACACACTCACACACACCACCTTCACACACACACACCCCTTCCACTCACCCACACCTTCACACACACACACACACACCCCTTCCACTCA
>JBBPCW010264557.1:0-12307 GCA_037974425.1 Phenacogrammus interruptus
TGAGCCCTTCCTGTAAGCCTCTGCATCGCCATGGAAACCTTTTGGGATTCAGTCAGACCTGGATTCTCCATAAAAAACAGTTCACAAACCAGTAAAAAATTCCCGCACCCATTAGGGTCACCCGAGTACCTTTCAGGGAGGGATGAATGGCGAGCGATAGCCACAGGAACCGTACGCTGAACAGTGTCTGCCTGTACTGATGCAGCTGCAGACTCAGAGGTAGGATCTTGGACTTTGGCTTGAAATTCTCGAACAGCTTGTGTCAAAACAACCAGCAGCTGATGGTGATCTTGTATCTGGTTTGGGTATGGTGGAATCTGTGGCTGATGAAGGAGGGCTGGAGATGGTTGGTCTTCTGGAAGGGGGATCGATGAAGCGTCCACAGTGAGGTTTGTATTCTGTCATGGTGGAGACCCAAGGATAGAACACGAAAACGGAGGTGCAGTGATAATAATAATAATTTAATGTGGGAACTATATACAAAAACAAAACAAAAGACAGTACTCGTGCTCCACGACAAAAACAAGAAAGAAACAGAAAAGACAACCAAAATCAGGAGGGCTTGAGGGCAGGGATCCAAAACACGAGGGAGAACTCATATTAAAGGAGCACGAGTCTGTAAAACAAGAAAGAGAAACAAAACAGGTAAATACTAAGGGCAATGACATGAACAAACAGGAATGAAGACAAATACGGACATACGGACTCGAGGTCGAGCTGGGGTTTAAATATTACAGGGAATGAGGATCAGGTGTGGTTGAGTGATTGGAGAAACGAGACACAGGTGAAGGGGCTGATACAAATGGAGCAAGGTGACTACAAAGGGAACGAGGGAACAAGGGAAGTGAGGAAGTGTGCACAGGGCTGAAATCGTGACAGAAGCAGGGAGGTTAATATTCGGGAGAAAGGGAGCGGATATGAGGACGTGAGGGCGAGGCAGTCGTAACAGTTTCCTACGCACTTTGTGCTTGGACCCCTAATAATCAGTAGAAAAACTAGTAACTAGTTGGTCATACCCAAGTTGTGCCAAGAGTTTTCAGTGAGATGTTCCAGGACATTTGCTGTGCCTGTCATCTGCTGATTTGTCTTCCTTTGAGATGAGGGCATTTGCCTGGTTGATTCCACCTAGTGCCACAGAACAATAGAAAAAATATTTTAATGGTTCACCTTATTGTCACAGAAGGTCCAAAACAAAAATATGTGGGCTATGTATTACTTGTTGCTTTCTTTTTTCTGTTTAACGAAGGTTATGTGTTTGTCTTGAAGAAATGAGCCAAGGAATACCCATGTTAACCCCAAAGCAAGAGAAAGTGTCATGAAGCTGTGAAGGAAAAAAGAGGATCATATCCACCAAGTTTATAATCAAAGACATGCCCATTTGTAAGGGAAAATTAACTATCAGTGTATTGCAAAATGCAATTCCTTGCTGGGAGAAACATCTCCAAGCAAGACATCTCTGGATCCTGTGTTAAACATGGCCTAGAGAGATGTCTGTTCAAATCTGAACAGTCTATCAGTTTATCTAAAGAAGGGGTTAAACAGAAGTCTTCCTCGTCCATGGGGATATATGGAGCAAGACTGTCCAAATCTAGGTCACAAATATCCTAAAGGAAAGAAACGTACAGTTTTCACACATTCTCAGTACTGACAATCATATCTGCAGTAGTTGTAAGGATCAATAAGGTAAGCAGTAGCAGATGTTCTAACACCGTGGCACAGTGTGGGGATCAAAACTTTTCACAAGGGTGTTGTTGAAGATGTTGCAAAACAAATGAATTTGAAAAGTATGCGTGGGTGGGGGATGGGTGTGCTTCGCACAGATTCACAGATGTTAAAGGACCTTTATGTTATGTGATGGTTCACACCCACAAACTGATAAAAACAGTTCTTTGGGGGCATTAGTTGATTCTTTGGCATCACTCAAAGAGCTCTTTACAGCACCTTGCACCTAGTAGTAACCACTGGTCTAAGGCAGCGGTTCCCAACCTTTTTTAAAACAATATTTTTTATATATCAGCATAGACACAACTGGACCAAAATGCATTTATTTCTTACTCATTTTTGCTAGCCTGTAGGCTACATTATTTGATGTACCATATCACGTGACTGAGACAAGCGTTTTTTGTTGTTTTTTTTTTTCAAAATAAAAGATTCCCATAGTCAATAAAATATTCTTTCTGTAGCCTTCCATGGCCCGGTGTTTGGGGACCACCGGTCTAAGGGATGTGTAGGTCTTAAAATACTTTGGTTACATATATATTCACACAGGACAGAGAGTTGCACACTGTTGACTTTTGCTTAAACCTTTATGTCTCTGAAAAGCCCTTGGCCGTGTCATCTGGGGAAAGCACATATCAAGTCAACACATATAAGTGATAACGCATTTTTATTCACAGAACTGATTGATGTCTGAGCGTTTAGCTCCCTCACAGCAAGGAACCAAGGTGTGCATCTTAGTGGTTGAACATGTTGTTGAGAATGTTGTTTGCATGGGCTGGACATGAAGCTGGAAGGAGGCACATGGTTTCAGCATGGTCTTCGTCTGTTCCAGAGAAAACGCCACATCTGCCATCTCTACGTTGCTGAATCGAAAACAAGCAGGATAGAAGATCAATCAAGTTGCAGCTTGTAGTAGCTTACCAATAGACAGAATCCTAATAATGCTATCCATAGTGTTATGAAAAAGTTGCCAGTTTACTTCATACACATAACTTATTACACATGAACATTTTAATAGTAACACCTACCATAATGGTGCCATTTTGTGCTCATTCTCAGCACAGCACTGACACAAACATGATAGTGTCATGTTAATGTGTCTCAGGCCAGAGATGGAGACTAAAGTCGCACTTAAGTCGCACAAACAGTCTGGAGACTTGACTTGGTCTTGAGCACAAAGACTTGAGACTTGAGTAAAAATTACTTGTGAACATCTCTGTCTCAGGCACAGAAGTTTCTGGGTTTTTAATCACTGCGTACATTTATTCTGTAATCAACCCACCTACCTTGTTAGTTCATTCTGTAAATGTACAATTTATCCAGGGGTCTAGATAGGTGTACACAAAACCCTTGACAATCGCAGGGGTTACGTTCCAACAACTCCTGCATATATTGAAAACCGCAAATTTGTGATGTGGTAAAGAAATGCCTATAAATGCCTGTTTGTATAGTGTAAACGCTAAATATGCCCCTGAATATGTTGCCAAAAATTTTAACTCAGCTTAATAATTTACCCTTAAGGAAAATCTATAGGTACCCCGAATGTGCTAGAACGTAAAATACCGATGTTACTCCTGTATAGACTGTACTGTAATTCATGCATGATTGTTTTAATTTATACCAATAAAAGTACAGGGCCTTAAGAAGAACAAAACGAAAAACACAGTAGCACTCAGAGAAACACTTGAGATGCTCCACGGGGGGAAATTCTTGATTGCAGCTATTAGAGATGCATTGCAGGGCAGCAGCCAATTAGCAGAAAGGAAAAATAAATTGTGTTCTCGGATTGGCTACTTTCAAAGCTCCCACCTCTGAGTACAGCAGTATTTCACAATCCCAAGACAGGCTTTCTTTGTGTTCTCTGGACAGTACCAAAAATATATAGTTAAATTTTATATAGAAATGTAGCTGAAGTTTCATTAATGTTATAAAATTAGTCATTTATATTTTTCTTAATTGTTAAGCACTAAATTGCATGAAATATTGTACACCGCCCAAACATAAAAAAAAAACCCAGCAAGAGGAAGAGAGGGTGTGACCGACGAGACCCAGATGTCACAAAAATAGTGGAGGACATCTCAGAAAAAATCAGGGAGAGACTGAAGCCGCGACCGCAAATAAGAGAGGATTTACTTCATGTAATAAAGTGGCAACTCAGTTTATGTTTACAAGCCTGCACCATCTACAGAATACACTGTAACCTCAGAATGTAGTTGATGCACACAACACTTTCTGGCTTCCCCGTATGAATGTTGTACACTACAGCTGCATCTGTCTCTACCCAAACGTAGCCACCCTGTTTCTGCAGCATCCGATATTTTCCAGTGTACACCTGGCCCTTCACAAACACTGTCCCAAACAGACAGTTGAACAGCATTAAAAGTAAGCATTATTTCATTTAAAGTTGTGGTTTGATCAAAAATCTAATTCATATAAATTTCAAAAATAACCCAAATGTAGTCAATCAGCCAAGGCATGTCTAGTGTCTGAATTTAGTTTTACAGTATAGCTACAAGACTTAACATTACTAACCAGTAATGGAAGACACACATCAGCCAACTGTTAGCATTGTGCAAATTGCCTGCTAAATCATCACAAACTTGCCTCAAACTGCATTATGCTGTTAAGTAATCAAAAATAGACTTTCATATACAGAAATATACACAGTTTGAGACAAGTATGCGATAATTTAAGCATGCACTAAGCAGGATGCTAAATACCTGTTTCTGTCATTTGTTGTTTTGAATCAGCCTCATAGGTACAGTACAATTACAGAAGCAAAATGCAAATACCAGACATGTCTGAAAACTGACTACATTTACAGTAAGGATTTTTTTTTACCACTCTAAGACAGCATCTGTATAAAATGAGAACAGTACAACTTACTATACATTATAGATGGCATTTAGGTTGAATCTTCTCTCACAGCAGAGGTGTGCCTTGAGAATATGTTGGCAGTCATATGGATGATAATACTGGTACAAATACTGACCATACAGCTCAGTGTCACTAAAAACCATCAGTTCCAAGCCCCTGAACCAGAGAGAGCACAATGAGAGAAGTGGAACTTCAAGTAGTGAGCCCTCTGAGTATCCGGAGCATGAATGCTCAGGAATGTTTTGAAATTCAGAAAAGCTTCCCTATCAATGACATCCTGCCCTGGCAGTGACCTGCACAGCAGAAGCAGACAGTTGCAGCCAGGTGTAAAGGAGGACTTCATAACTCCAGTGCGGTGAATCACCTGCCAGCATTAACACAACTGTATTGTGAAAAGAAAAATAGATAAAATATCATTCTGTTCTGCTATCATTTGTATCTACTAAGTGTGTAAAGAAGGATTACCTTGGCTGCAAACAGGTCCTCGTTCAGTGCCAGTAGTAATTCCAACTCGGCCCGATGACCCTCATCGAGCCCCTCGCTGTCTCTCCGTAACAGTTCCTGGACGGCTTGGTGTGTCTCTGGAGACAGTCCAGCCACTCTAGCCCTGGTCACCGTGGGGAGCTGCACGTTAGTCTCTTCCCAGCCAGGCGGGATCTGCTGCTGGGTGTGCGGCAACACCCCCAGCCATACAATCGTGATGGTGGAGCCAGTATCCACAACGCTCGGCAGCGGACCCCTTCAACGGCACACTTCACGTGGAGACCTTCCGTGTCTTCCAGCCGTCCCAGTCATGGGCCATACCTCTCTTTACTTGGCGCTGACTCTGGGTAGTGTCTTGCAATGTGGCCCGGAAAACTCTAAATTTTCTAACCTGGTCACACTTCATTCATTCATGCTGTTGTTCTTGGGATGTACCACTAGACTGCAGTAATAAAATTCTTGACCTGGTGTGAAGGTGAATTATTTGTGAATGCAAGACTGCTATTGTAAAGCATGGGGGTGGAAACATCATGCTTTTGGGCTGTTTTTCTGCGAAGGGACCAGGACAACTGATCCGTGTAAAGGAAAGAATGAATGGGGCCATATATCGTCAGATTTTGAGTGAAAACCTCCTTCCATCAGCAAGGGCATTGAAGATGAAACGTGGCTGGGTCTTTCAGCACGACAATGATCCCAAACACACCACCCGGACAACGAAGGAGTGGCTTTGTAAGAAGCATTTCAAGGTCCTGGAGTGGCCTAGCTAGTCTCCAGATCTCAACCACATAGAAAACCTTTGGAGGGAGTTGAAAGTCCATGTTGCCCAGCAACAGCCTCGAAACATCATTGCTCTAGAGGAGATCTGCATGGAGGAATGGGCCAAAATACCAGCAACAGTGTGTGAAGACATACAGAAAACATTTGACCTCTGTCATTGCCAACAAAGGGTATATCACAGTATTGAGTATTGAGATGAGTATTGAGATGAACTTTTGTTTTTGACCAAATACTTATTTTCCACCATAATTTGCAAATAAATTCTTCAAAAATCAGACAATGTGATTTTCTGGATTTTTTTTTTCTCATTTTGTCTCTCATAGTTGAGGTATACCTATGGTGAAAATTACAGGCCTCTCTCATCTTTTTAAGTGGGAGAACTTGCACAATTGGTGGTTGAATAATTCTTTTTTGTCCCACTGTACATATACACATTTTTGTTGCAATATTAACAGTAAGAGCACACTATTGCTGATTTAAAAAAAAAAGACTTTTAGAATCACTAGGTATTAAACCTGATGCTTTTGCATCACATAACTGAAAACAAAAACACCAGAATCAAATTTTTAATGGTGTGGATTTTTTTTAAACAGGATTAACATTTTCTGAAAATAATCAAATCATTTACCCTTGGCATAAATCACCCCAGGCGTGTTGGCAGACATTTCGGATTTTTGTCTAGAGGCACTTTGGCTTTACTTTAATCATTCAATGTTTGACTCTATGTGATAGCATCGTTTCAGGATTAGTTCTTTTACTCAAATACAAAAAAAATATTCATTATTACTTAATTACTTAATCACATTTAGTTTTTTTAGTGTTGTCATGGTACCAAAATTTCAGTATTCGGTACCAATACCAGTGAAAATCCACGGTTCTCGGTACCAATTTTGGTACCAAAGCAAAACACAAAAACATGAATTGAACAACAAGCTATTTTTTTTAATAACAAACAATAATTAAACAAACATGACTGAATAAAACACTCTATTTATTTATGAACTTAGATAACACATGAAGTCATGTAAATGAATGGCATCTTATTGTAAAGCCTTTCCAGACTATACATGACTGTATTTAACTGGACTTTTCTTTAATCAAACTGCGCAAATCATATTTAATAACCTAGAACTGCTTTTCTGATGGACCAATTTTAAAGATACAAACATTAATCATAAATTTGTTCTCTAACACATATTTTGGCTACACGGTAGTGGTGTGCGATATCAAGTAAATACAGATCCAGTATCTCCGATACCGATACCGATACGATCCTTTTTTGTTTTACTTTTTAAAGGTGGATGCATAATCAAATTGCTAAATCTGAATGAATTTGCCTGTCCTTTAAGGTTTTTGTGTTTATTCCTTTGAATTATTAATTAATTAAAATCCAGGACAGAATTTGAGCAAAGCTATAAATAGAAATACTTTATTATCATAATAACAATAACAATAAAACAATAATAATTAAAAATAATTTTATAATAAACAATTAGTGAAATTACAACAAATAAAGTGCAAGTAAAACAACCCCCAAAGAAATAAGGAATAAAAAAATATAAATGATTAACATTTGTTGCTGAAATATAGTAATTATCACAGTTAACACAAAAGGGTAATTATATTAAATCAAATCTGAGCCATATTATATACAATGTGTTTGTTTCAATTCCGGTAAATTTATTCATTTAAATAACACCTTTCAGAGGGATAAATGTACTGTATCTAGGTCGTAGCATAACTTATACTTTTTGAGTTGTCTGAAGTAACAAATGATCAGCTGCAATTTGAAAGTTGACCTTAAACAGATGGATTTTCAGTGAACCAAAGCATTTAAGGCATTTTCCTGCTTGAAAATTGCTATTCATGTTTTATGACCCAGGTTCCTAGGATTCAAAGTTGCAGAATAGTTTAAGATTTTGAGTGAAAAAAGATCATTGCCATGTAAAGATTTAAAATGTTTTTTTATTTCTCTACATGCATTTCTCAAACAATCTATATAAAAATGCAAGATGATTCTGAATGTAAAACTTAGTAAACCCCCCCTACATGCGAAATGGCGATATTACAGTCTGGGGAGCAGTTTTTAAGGTGGAACAAACATTTCGAATAAGGAGTTGTGAATAAGGAGCTAAATTCAGCATCGTGCTCTTTGCTCCTTTCTTTACTACGAGCGGATTCAGAGTCACCTCATCAGCAGCACCGCCGGTCACCATGTCTCTGTGCTTTTACGAAGAAGACACAACAGCACAATACACACATAGTGCAGCAAGAACCGGATTGACTGGGTGCTCGGTACCACCGGATCTTCAGAATACCTGGTACCGTAACATTTACATTTTTTAGTACCGACTTGGTACCGAAGTACCGGGTCTTTTGACAACACTAGTGCTTAGTAGTTTATTTATTCGGTGATGTAACCCCATTAACAAACATGACAGTTTCAACAAAAATAATGCTAATATTAAAGTAAAAAGATGCATAATATTGTAATCTATATCAGTATCGACAGTCGTGTATTGCAATCAGATCGGAACTGGAAAAACGTGGATCGGCCCATCACTACATTATAAGCTTTGTGTTTATAACTTATATAGACTACAAAAGCATTTTTGCGATTCTGACATTTAGCCTAGGCATCAGTGAAAAAGAAATAATTAATATGAATACCATTTCACTGTTTTTTTTTGTGCATGGGGGCCCATCAATCATATGTATAAATGTTAATTATTTATTACTTGCTGAACGCTTAATTACATGGCTTTGTGAGTGAGTCTGATGGACTCCTTATATGGCAGTCAATTTGTAATTGTAATTATTCTACAAATCTGGTTTTGATGCATCATGTTAATCAGATGAGGATTCATTTCACTTGCAATTTAAGTGTGTAATCTGTGTAGGTTTCCTGAATGAGGCCCCCTGTGTGCATTTGTGTATAAGTATTTGTCCTCTCCTTTGTATTTATTGAAATCTGAGAAAACTCAAATCTTAAAACTCAGTGCCTCAGTGCCTGTTGTGGAGTAGCATGGCATGCCACCCAAAATGTTATCGGCATCAACTGAAAACCTAAAAAACTGGGGACACATTCAACATTGTTTATGTTTCTGTAACTCAGCTAATTTATATCTTAACCAGCCATTTTGTTCTTCATTAATAACTTTAAAATGTCCACAGTGTATCAAATTTTAGAAAAGGATATCAACCATTTGTCCTGATGTTAGTGCTTGTATGCACACCTTTTATTTAAAATAATTATTTAGAATGTTTGGATGGTAAATGATACAGCACATCCAATATGTTTTTGAGCTAGTGCTTTTGGGCTTCCTTAGGCTTCTGTTTTATTCTTAGTTTTGACTGTGCTGTTAAAAGGAATCTAGAAGTGTATGAGTCTTAATACAGCAAATACCCAACAGTATAGACGGCACTATTCTTAAATACAGTCTTAAGTTTTAAGTGATCTTGAGTTTTGTTCTTTGAGACCTTTGTTGCATAATGTCAAACTGTACTGTTTTGTGATTCATGTTCAGTTTTATGGCAACCACTCTGATTGTCAAGCAACACCTGCTTCACTACTTGGTGCTCCATATTAACGGCCTTAACTTTTGGAGCGCCACGTGCTCACGGATATCAGTGCCACTGTACTTCAGCATACATGTGTGTTCAGATGCGCTGGCCATTTGACATGGCTGACTGTGTCCGCTGCCTGCGTCAATTGACGTAATGTCATCGGGCCCAGAGGGATTTTAATTATCGGCGTTAACGCCGTTATCGCAGAGATTCCGTGCGATTGACAGTGTTAAACAAAAATTTGTTAACGGCTCAGCACTAATATACATATATATATATGTGTGTGTATATATATATACTTTTTTTTATTTCAGAAACACACACCAAAACATTAACAGATTTCCCTAACATTAGTTATTGAACACACTTCACCAATGATCCCACTCGCGGATAACTGGTTCTCTCTGCCCGACTCTGGCTGGATCAGCAGGTTGCAGGATGTGTGGCACGTTACACACGAGTGTTGCCAACAGGGACGGTGTAGAGTGCCCTCTGGTGTACAAACTATACAACGCCAACACTCATGACATGGTTGAAGGGTGTTTCGTCCGTTTTTATTTTATTTTTGAAACATTCATTTATCGGCCATTATAAATGCCGATACCGATAGTTTGGAAAATGCCAAATATCGGCCGATAATATCGGCCTGCCGATATATCGGTCGAGCTCTAGTATTGACCTATTGGAGCAGCAAGCATGCTCTGTAAGAGACATATGGCTGTGGAGTAGGCGCACGTTACATATTGTTGTTGTTTTATATTGTTGTGCATTGACTGAAATCAAATTCCTTGTATGTTTCGCTCACATACTTGGCCAATAAACACGATTCAGATTCTGATTCTGATATGTTTACTGGTGCTGTACGACAGGCTCTGGGTCCAAAGTCCACTGGACCCTTGCTGTGTCTAAAGACTGCAACTTGCGTGGATGTATGCCGACAGGCTGCAGGACTAAATGCCGGAATATATTGCAGCAGCGTGGTACTTTGTCAACTGACACACGCAGCTGTTATAGGTATAACTAGTTAGCCGCCATTCTAGGGTTAAATTATTATTTATTTTAGAGGGAGCCTCAGCATAAGTTTGAGAGCCGCGGGTTGCCGACATAACGTTTTACATAACGTGTATTTTTATTCATAGTTGTTTTTATTGTAGTTAAAAATTTGAAGATTATTGTGATCTTAACATTAAACATTATTAAATGTTCTAAATGTTTTCTCTGTATAAATAAAATACCACAAGCACACTAGCCCAGTTTTTATATATAGCATAAAAGTAAAAAACTATATATGCATTGTTGCGTTCATTTTAGATGTTAAAAAGGATTTGCGACTCCTGGTGTTTTCTTTTTTGTGGAAACTGGGTCCAAATGGTGCTTTGAGTGTCAAAGGTTGCCAACCCATGGTTAAGAGATCTCAGGGCTCCGTCCCTTTCATGCAAATAAGCTGTTGCTGTTCACGGCTCACCCATCCCAGGCTTAAGCTGCATGTTTAAATTCTGGATTTTACACATTACAATCTATGTCCTTAACAGATGTGGACAAAGTACTCACATTCAGTACTTAAGTGAAAGTACAGATAACACTGGTCAAATGTAACTCCAATACAAGTGAAAGTCGTGCAGTCAATTTTTTACTTAAGTTAAATTACTAAATTACTTGCTTTTAAAAATACTTAAGTATCAAAAGTACTTTTTTTTTTCACCGCATTGTTGCATTTTTGGCACATACATACAATACCTAATGCCTCTGACTCACCTGTAGAACCTCTAGAATAAGAAATTGGTAAAATGTTACTGAATGAAACAGAACCCGAGCTGACAAAAAAAACAAGTCATTTATTTTTTTATCATTACATATTACACTAACAATATTTGCATGTAATGAAAACATCATGATTCATTGTCCAAAGCATATGATGCATAATTTAGAATGTTTGAGACCCCCTGCATGCTCTCCAAAAATGGTGTCCCCCAATTATTGGCACTCAACTCCTTAAATTGAGTATTTTTTAAAGCTGTTTACACCTCAACCATATAACACCTCTGACCATAATTAAATGCTGAATTAATATATTTTGCTATATGTGCTACTATTAACATAAATACAGATATAGCCATAGCTCTGTTTTTACCTGCTAACTTTATAAATTAATTAGTAGACAAGCCTTGCCTTGGACTTGGCGGGCAAAGTCATTTCACAGGCTGTTTTGCACATGATAATGTGATTGTTATCTAAAATCTCGGTGCAAAATTTCACTTGTAGCTAATAAAATGTTTACATGCTTCAGTATGTTTGCGCAGGTTGGAGGGCGAGTTTTTCAGGCCGTTTTATAATTTGTTTTAGGTAGACACAGCACACACTTAAAATGAAATGAATCTTTAATCCTTTCGGAAAATCTAAACATTATGTCAAGGTATGGCCATGGGTGCGAAAATGGCACAGAAAAATCTCAGTCTACGTCCATCCTCCGGTGCTACAGAAATGCAATACCGGCATTTAGTGATGGGCTAGCTAAAGCCGAGGCTCCGAAGCGTGTATCGAGTATAAGGGGGCGTGGCAGACGAAGCCTCGCTTCGAGGCGTGTATCAGCTAAGCAGAAAACCATGTGACCGATGACAAACGAAGCCTCGGTTCGTTATTTCCATGCTTCATCCCAAGTGTAGCTTGCTGTATAAACGGGGCGAATGAACAAATACATTAAAAAATATATTTTCCTCAACAAAAATCAATAAAGGTTCCCCTAAATGTCACACATAAGCACTGAACACAATCACTGAACAGAAACACAAATGTTACGCTCTTTATGTTTATTAGGGGTCCAAGCACGAAGTGCGTAGGAACCCTATTGTTTTTCTACTGATTATTAGGGGTCCAAGCACGAAGT
>JBBPCW010264568.1:0-12303 GCA_037974425.1 Phenacogrammus interruptus
CACACACACACACACACACACACACACACACACACACACACACACACACACACACACACACACACACACACGGCTGGTATTCTGGTGTGTGTAAATCAGGAATAAGTGGACCTCCTTTCTTCTCCTGTCACATTCAGTTCCAGAATTCTAAAACATGAGTGTGGATTCTCTCCAGCCTAAACCCTCACACCCATAGAAGCTCAAACATTCCAGATGTCTTATTCCACATACAGAAACACTGGAGGAATACTTGATTGAAACTGTGTTTGACATGAGGTCCAGCTGCAGTGGAACTTCACTGGTCCCAGGTCACACTAAATTCTCACACAGCTCAGAGATAAAGGACCCCACTGTCCATGGAGGTTTAAACATAGCATGGATGGTTTGTAATATGACAACTTCATTTACCAGTGTGTGTTTGTACGTGTGTTTGAGTGAAAATGCTAATATGTCAAATTTATTAAGCACTCCTACTTGGTACCTACACTCGGACACTTTATCAGAAACACCTAATTCATGGGTTTAGAGGTTCTAGCTGTGGCCCATGTTCTGCACAATATATCAGAATTTGGGGAGTGGACCATCCGTAGCACAGTAGGGATAACAGTATAGCAGTTGTAGTGTGTGTGGTTCAGAAGTGTTGGTAGGGGTCTTACGCAACAGTGTCATTGCTACATCCAGTCCATAATGTCTCTGTGGTCAGAAACGGAGTACTGACGAATGGCTAGAGGATGGTCACTTGTGCATGATGAGATCTATAACGAGCTACAGTGAGGTAAATGTGTGCCAGCAAGATACCCTCTTCTGAAAAAGTGGCTCAGAGAACACAATTGGCAGTGATAGAGACTACCACCAGGGGGCGACGTCAGTCATTTGATTAGAGTCTCTGGCTTGAGAAGAGGCCTGAGAGTGGGTTCATGGTGTTATTGAGGGAGTTAACAAGGATGGGAGGAATTTCACACCAACGCAGTCAAGAAGGGGCTCAACACAGACCCCAATCACGGCAGAGACTAAATTTTAGCTGAGTGCCTTTTCAGTCAGTCAAAGCAGGAGCTGCTTCAGAGACGTGGGCCGTTTGTTGCCTTCAATCTCACAATAAAGGTGCTATTGTCTCTGACAGGCCATGAAGAAAAGCTGTGTAGAGCCCTCCAAGCAACAGGCTAATCTAGTCCAAACACACACACACACACACACTGCTGTGAGTGTGACTGATAACACTGACCATCTAAGGACCAAAAAGGAAGTGCATGCATCAGTGCATGTGTAAATCTGAGTGTGTGTGTGTGTGTGTGTGTGTTTGTGGGAAAGTAAGAAAATCAGATAAAACAAGAAATAACCCGCTGTGGGGTTACTACTCGTCTATCCTCGAATACAGTCACATGGTCTGTGATATTCTCCATTTTTTAAGTCCACAGTATGTCATGCAGGATCAGAAACTGCATAAGTAAGTCTTAACTCCTGTTTTCGTCTGTATCTTATGCAAGGAATTTAAAGAACTGGTGGCCGTAGCCTAGTGGGTAAAAAACCTTGCCTGCAAACCCGATGGCCACAAAGTTGCACGTTCAAACCGTCCCCACCTTCTACCATTGTGTCCCTGCATTTTCACATTTTTATTAATTTCGCTTCCGATTCCAGGTTATTGATGCCGGATCTTATTGATTTCTCATTTTGATTCCATAAAAATATTTTTAAGTAGACAAATGTTAACAAAAAAATCTTTGTTCTGAACAGCAAAAATTGGGGCGTAAAATGATAAATAATACACTGAATAAACATTAAAACTGGAATGCATGATCTATTAACCAAATCAGGTTCTTGTAGATATGTGGGGACTGATGAGCAGAACCGAAATGCTAAATTAAATAAATAAACTGGGTACTCGATCCTGGGTATTGTTTTAGTGGTTCTAATTTAGAAAATACTTTCGGTTCCCAGTCCTAGTCTTGGGAGGATCAGTGTCTCTAACAAGACTGTGACCTGGAATAGCATGGGTGTGTATCCATGTGCATTTGCTTTCCTACATTTTTAGGGCCACAAATAAACAGAAATACAGGAACAAGCTGCTCCTGACTTGTGCTTTTCACAAATGCGCCATGTTCTGACACTGCATATAAACAAGTGTGCATGTGTGTGCGTGTGTGTGCGTGTGTGTGTGTGTGTGTATAAATGTGGGTGTACTGATTGTCAGCAGAATTAAAGCAGGCTGGAACGCAGCCAGGTCCTATTTCACATTAGCATATGATTCAAATGCGCATTCCACAGGTCCTCAGTCACACCCAGCTCTTCCTGCTGTATTGTGTTTGTATTGACACACTGCACTTGTGATCTGCCTTGCCTGTGGTTTACAAATGCACTGGTGTACCAGTAATAATACTTAGATCCTTTAACTGCGGAGAAACCCTCTGCAAAGACTAATAAACATCTCAACAGAGCTGAGGCAGTGACAGCACAGCTTCCTCACAGATGACGAGTGTGTGTCAGCACGTCAGGAAGAGAACAGGGATTGGCTGAGGAATGTGTCACCATTAAACACACACACACACACACACAAACACACACACACGCTAAGCATTACATCATCTCCCAGAAGCCACCTCTGCAGCTAAAGCAGTGAATGATAAGAAAAGGCACAGACACAAATTGGACACAATTTGTTTTGCTTCTTTCTGTTGAATTTAAAGCAGCTCTTTCTTTGAAAGACAACAAGTTGAGGTTCCAGACAGACAAAGAGAGAGTGACAGAGGGGGGTGAGGGTGGGGGAAGGTACATGGTTGATACCTAGAAATGGGGAGGGGCAGAGGAAGAGGAGGAGAGAGAAAGAGATGGAGAAAAAGGGAGACAAACAGGAGAGAGAGAGAGAGAGAGAGAGAGAGAGAGAGAGAGAGAGAGAGAGAGAGAGAGAGATACACAAAGAGAGGGAATAGAGGGGGAAAAGTTGGCAGTGGCTCAGAGGAATCTCTCCCCTCTGCAGGTCAGGCATTTCCGAGGTGTCCTTAATCAGATGTGAGCAGAGAGCAGAGTTGCAAATCTAATTACGGCTGAGTTTACATAACGGAGGAGCAGTGAAACAGCCTCTGTAAACAATGCTCTTAAACCACATAAACACAGCCTGGGGTGCGGGGGGGCTGTGTGTGTGTGTGTTCATTTTTGCGTGTATTTTTTTGGGAATTCCAGCGTAACCCCTGATCTGATACCTTTGATCAGGTTTAAGGAATGTGTGTGTTCAGTCATAAGTGAAGAACCAGCAAAAGCATCACACATCACATGTGGCTGACACACACACACCCGAACACACCTCTAATACAAATAGATATGAGCACCAGCTCCACTTTGGTAGCTGGTACAACAGTTTAGAAGAGTATTACCCAGCTTTTGCTTTATTTCACTTTATTGTACTTTTTATTTTCTTTCTCTTCATTTTGGCCCTCACAGGACACTGTCACTTTTCACAAACAGACTCACAAAGACCAGCATTCTCTTGCTATACACCATCCTGCCACGCTTCATCGGCTCATAATGTCATCGATAATGAAACTCATTAAAATAGCTGGGATTTTTGGGCCTCTCTCACACAGCCCTCATTCATTGCATCTGATGTGCAAACAGGTTGTTGGAGGACTTCCTCACAAAACTGCAAACCACAGATCAGATTAGGTCATGATGCATGCAAAACACATGACATCATGCAGCGAGAAGCCACAGGCGAGAAAATGACACATCCATGATAACCACTCACATTAAGTAATGTCACAGTGTGAGATCTCAAACTTCTCAATCTCAGGAAAATTATTAAACTGTAAACCACTTCCAACAACTAACCAGAGGTTAATGAATGAACAACAAACAGAGGAACCAAAGAACGAGCAGGTACAGCAGCAGGCAACATTTACATTCATCTCTATATTCTTATACACTTCTTTCTCAGTCTCTAGAGCAAATAGTAATGCTAATTATTATAAGCATTTCTTAATTTTTATGAAACTTATGAATTCCTACTGGAGTAACAATCATTCACAATCAAGTATAAGCACTGTGAGTATGTATGAGTATGTGACTGTGTGTATATAATCTTACACATTTTTTTTAAAAACGTGATTCCCACCCCATATAGAAACTACACCCAACCAGTGTAACAGCAGCTAAAAGGACCACAGGGCATTTGAGAAAACAAGAAAAGTTTTAAACATTGCCCTATTTTGCAATACAACACAGAGTGTGGTCATTTTATTTACATCACATCATTTTTATTAGAAATATCTTTTTAAAAAATTATCCTCTATGAGGCATAAATGCCAAAAATGTTCTTTATTTCGTGCTGTTGTGAGAGAATGGCTACACTTCTTGTCTAGTGAGAAAAAGACACAGATGCAAGGATGTTATGACTGCTCATCTGTACATTGCCCTTTTATCAGAAATGCCTTCCATGCACAATATTAGTATCAAAAAGGTTTTCATTTAATAACTACCATTATCATTTATCACCCAGACCTAGGAAAGAATTAGTCTTTGTCACTCTGCTGTTTGGGTCGATTAGCCTAGCCATGCAGATGCCAAGAGAGAGGTTGCATTCACGGCAGCTCTTCAGTGCAGAATCAGGTCTCAGAGGGAGAATGAGTGAAGCGGAGATGTGAAGAAGGCTTTTACTTGTTAACGTTAGATGATGGCATGCAGTCAACATCGTACCACACACATTCTGAGCCTCTCCATGCCTGGGCCTCTGGAAGCGTTCTCATTAACTCAGTGAACCTGGCTCTACACAATTCAGGACTTTCTTGAAGGAACAATCGGCAGAAAATACAGTACCGATACTCAGCGACACTTAAATATAAGAGGGAGGTGCACTGGGTCCTCGAGCACTTGGTTGATATACCAGGTGCCGCAAACATGTTTAGAAACCACAAGCCATCACTATCTACTGCTGCACCAGTTAGCTCTACTGGGGTAGCAGTAGATTGAGTTTACTCTTATGGAGCTGTGTTTGTTACTCAAACGCTTTCAGAATAAAACCCTACTGCAGTGATCAAAAGATTTTCCTAACCATTTTATTAAAAGGAGAAGAAGAATGAAGACCAAAAAAGAAGCAGAAAGAGGGAAAACATAAGGAGGACAAGGAGATGATGATGAAGACGAACATAAGAAGGTGGAGGAGAAGCAGAAGATGAAGGAAGAAGACAACAAACAGAACATGATGAAGATGATGAGCCAAAGCCCCTCCCTTTTACATGCATTTCATTTTTTTGGTAAACCTTTCGTAAAATGTCAGAGAAAAGCTGTGTGTAATGGAAGAACTGGTTCAAGTACTTCATAACAATCATGACTGGAATGTTCATCAACCACAAGCCAGATTGTGAAATGTGTCTCCACCCCTGTGCCCCCAGTGTTTGTGTGTATTGTGATTTGTGCTCCTCCAGAGTCTACTGTATTGCTTGACTAACGCTGCTCAGATTTTTGTGTGAAATATGGAAGGGTTCCCAACAAGCCTGGTACATTTCTTGGATTGTAAAGTACTATTGAATGAAGCAATCGTGATCACAAAATGCCCCACTGGGAAACAGGAGGAGAGCTTTTTTGGAGCCAGAGGGTTTCATGCTGGCTGTAAGAGAGTTCTTTGGAATGCATAACCATGTGGATATCCCGAAAACAGATCTTCCTAACACAAGCATGTGACTTGCTTTGGGGCTTGTTGTCACTCATCAATTTCCAGTTTTAGAATTAGTTTTCTTTTCCTTCCGTGATGTATTTCTTAAGGATGTTCAGACTAGCTGGTGAAAGGTGAGGGTGGTGGTATTATTGTTGGTTAATATTCATTTTCTCCATTCACTGGTGTCACCAAAAATCAAAGGAAATGATTCAAGTGATACAACATAAACCTGAACTAATGATTTCAAATAATTTCAAATAATCTAAAAGCTCATCAGTTCAGTAGATATTTTATGTTACATACAGTAGCATGCTACATCTTCAGACACCCCTCATTTCTTTTTATTTTGCGTTAAATCAACTTTTTGGTACAATACTAGTTATTATTGCCCATCAAACTGTCTTCCCTTTAGCATACTGAAGATATTAAATGAAATGGAACAAATGTTTTACTGCAAGAGGCTGCAAAGTGCCTAAAGATACAATGAGTCTAGATAAAGAAGTTCCAACCACTCAGCATTCAGCACCACCAGTATACTGATCAAGGATTCATGTGTAGGTCACCGTGTGGCCAACAAAAACATTCCTCTGAAACTGGTCAGGTTCAGGGACTGGATTGAAAATGAGAAGAAATGAGGAGTGGCCCAAGACCTTTGCACACAACTGTGAATTTTACTCCAAAACACATGTCCTAAGGGAGTCATTTACACATGTGGCCTGAAAGCTAATCAGTATTTAAACACAAGCCCATAGATGCAAAGGATGGAACTTTAAGGCATGTGTGTGTGTAGTCTGTCAGCCAATGAGACGGATGGCCAGTAAAAACAGACGCAAACTCAGCTCCGAAAACCCCCTACTTCAGTCGGTTTCCTAAAATAGAGTGGCTGGATGGGCATCTTCACCCCACCCCTGCTGACAGCTGTCAGAGCTAGCCAGGTGCATGCTGGGAAGATGGTGCCGGCGCCCTGAGGTGATAAGTTTGCATCTCTCTGAGCTGCTGCTCAAACACCTCCACTTACACCAGCACTGGACCGGGTGAAAGCGCCATTACATTAAAGTGGGATGGGAACTGAAAGTGGGTTCCAAATTAAAATCCCTAGTTTTTTTCTGAGTTTAAGTTCTGTTCATCACAACTGGACCTGTTTTAGATAAACATGTAAGGAATCAGCATGTTAACATATATTTATTTAGTTAGCATTAGGGCTGCACAATACTCCGCCTGTTAATTGTTAGAATGATATCAGCCTCTGCAATACTATTCTCTAAAGGCTGCAATATGCAAATTAGTCTCTAACCAAAGTGTTTCTGACAGCGTGACCAATCACAGCTCCAGGTGAGTTACTGTGTGTTCTGCTGACTCCAGGTTTTCACGTGATTCAACAAAAATCACATTTTTAACCATTAAAGGTGCTTGTGAATCAGTGCATGAATGGGCAGGGCTAAACTGCTATAGCGAGAGCTAATACATTCAGTTGTGTTGATTTTGTGATCACAAAAACTAAAATTTCAAAAAATGGGCAGGTTTTGTATCATATCTTCCATAAATGGGCTGTATGGATGGTGGGAATGAATATACTACTGCAAACAATTTTTACAGACCTTAAGCCTTTTTAAGTGATGACATGGGCTCTTTAATATCATGAAAGGCATCATAGTCACAATATGCAATCGTAATACTGCAGCTTTAGTAATACTTTACTCCCATTGGTGCAGGGAAATTCTGAATGTTCATAAGAAAAGGTATTTTTGTTTTCTTAACATTGGTCTTTGGTATTTTGCTTTCATGAATGCAAAATAGGAATCGATAAGAACCATAATGGGTAAAATACATACTCAACCCTACATAAAAGCCAATAGCAACCACATATTTACTGTCACACAAAGTAAAGCAGCACTTTCCACTGACAGTCCTTTCAAGCAATGAGAAGTCAGCAAGTCGGCCATCACTCAAGTCTCTAAATTATTTGTGACTATTTGCCCTCATGCGTATCATCCTGTGCAACATAACATCTTGAGGCAGTGGTTTTCTAACAGCTTGTGTGTGTTTTCCTTCTTACAACACAACTGACACAGCTTGTGAAGCGTTTGGTAATTATCTCATGACTGTCACGTGTGTTAGAGTCAGAGAAACTAACAAAAAAAGGAAAAAAGGACAAGCTGACTAGATATGATCATATGCATATCCAACCTCAATATTTGTTGATTTATACAAGTATTCAAATTAGGATCACCACAGCTCTTATTAGTAATTGATTAATACGTGGTAATTAATCGCTGACATCCTAATTATTACAGCAAACATTTAATTTCCCTTTATGTACATTAAACTTGTAATTACAATCATATGAGCATTAGTGAGTCTGGGTTTCCTCATGCAACACCAAAGTTAGAAACTCATTTGCAAACCAGCCACTAAATCTACTAATCAAAAACTAAATTTACATTTGATTTAATTGAAAAATAATTGCATATTGTTTTAAATATATGAGACGTAGCAAATAATGCCATAATACCGTCAAAAGCCTTCAAGACATTTATGATATCCAATATGCATCAGGATGTTCACTTTTTTGGTTTCCTAAATCGGACCAGAAAACAGGACCTTTTTTGAGATATTTGTGTAATTCAACAAAAGCAAAATAATTTTGATCAACATTTAACCATTAAAGCACATATTCCATCTTTATCTTCTATTACATTTGTTGAAGGATAATTGTGTAGGTTCAAAAAAAGAATTTATAATTATCATAATTCATTCTAATTTTACCATTTCCCATCCTCTGTCCCTTAAAGTGATGCTTTTGTTGCTGTGCCATTAAGACTGATATATGCAAATGATCTCTTTTCTGATTGGCTGGCTTGTTTTGCAACAGAAAAGGCAGCACAGAGATAAAACACTACTTTTCTACAGACAGGGTGGGGCTAAACAGCTGTAGGATGAATAAGGAGGTATATGTAAATGTGTTTTGTGACATCACAAACAAATTTTTACATATTGAAATCAGATGAATTATCTGGTCTGAATAACATTTTTTAAAAAAAAGGAAAAAAGTTATTTTGTTTAAATATTCTGAGCAGTCTCTCAAGAGTCGTTCTCCATGCCGTGGATAATCCTAACACTGTCTGAGCTGTAATCTGCAGGAGGGTGTATGCGCTACCTCAAACAAAAAGTACACACACGGACAAACACAGACCTTATGGGGTTTCCTGAACCCCACAGTGCTCTAACAGAACAAAATGATGACTCGCTTCTGGCTGCAAAACATTTTCTACAGCCTCAGCTCAATTAGCTTCTTCAGAGAAACTGCGATCCAAACTACAGGGCGCCATACAGGATCGGGACTTGTAAGGATATGAGGAATGCTCTGCATCTTGAACCATCTTTCTTTGAGGCAATTCGTTTTTTTCCCCCTTGGGGCATAAAGAACGCTTTGCTAACTAATTAACTAACAAATCTCTTAATCTATACAATCACTCCAACTCAATAGCAGCCCTCGCCCCTCCCCCGCGGTCCTGACGCTGCAACAGAGACCACCTGTTCCTCTGATCGGCCTCACTCCGACAGGCTTGACCCACCCTGGCTGTTGATATGTGGCATACATCAGGTCAGCGTTTCACATCAGGGTCCCAAAACGGCAACTTTCCAAACCTTGGGAAGATATAAACTCTCCTCCCTACGAGGACCACAGTAGGGCTACGACTAATGATACTCTTCCATACATCTCTTAGTCACTGTGGAGCTCGTTGCTGTAACAAATTGGCCATCAATATCACATCTGCACCAGCTGTGGCTTTAAAAAGCTGCTAAAAACTTTAAAAAGCTGCACTGTTCTCCCCCGCCTTCTTTTACACATTTGCACCTCTACTACACTTTCAATTTTCTTTTACTTCTTTCATTGCTCCCATTATCTTATTCTATTGTATATTCTATTTCTGTAAAGCACATAGAATGACCTTCTGTAACATGCTCTAGTACTCTAATGAGTACCTTTATTAATTAACCGGTATGCACCTAAATTAAACATTTTTCACCTTACCATGGGTGCTGGAACCAATTCAACAACCCCCCACTGCCAAATGGTGCTGAACTGACTTTCAACCGAAATTTAATTACAGGTCTGGTCACCCACAGGCATGAGGAAGGCATGCTGGCAGAGCCACTCAAGACGAGTTTCTGAGTTCAGCCTGTTTCTGTACATTGTTTTTGTGGCCGTCAAGTGAGAAAAAGCGGTCTCCCTCAGATAGGTGAAATGTAAAGGCGAGATCGTTTTAACTGCATTTCACTCAGATGGGGATTTTCCTCACAGCATGACAGACAGAACTCGGATCTCAAGCGTAACCCAGCATCGCACGGGATGTCCAGAAGTTTATCCTGGACCACAGGGGCAGATCACTCCTCTCTGGACTGGAGAATGGGTATCGTATCGGGGCGGCGCGTGAAGTCTAGGGGGTGGGTGGGGCAGTAACAGAAGCGCTGACAGCAGATCAGCTCTGAATGATTTCTGATTGGTGCAGAAGCAAGGCTCTACGGACCAGTAGGAACCATATTTTAAAACGCCATTGTTATTTTTCTTTTTAAGGTTTTTTGACCAATAACCCTCACATGGTAACCACCGAGCAACACATTAGTAACCACTTCAAACATCACAGCAACCATCTAACACAACCATTACAACCACTACAGTTACAATAGCAACAGGCCAGATACACTTCAGCGACCACTGGCAGTGCCATAGTAACAACCTACCAGCCAATCACACTTTATATTTACTCAGGGGAACACATTCTAGTTAACAACCTTAACATTAATTATTTATTTTACCTTAATCTTACCAAGAAGTCTCATTTGCCAGGCCAAGACAGCAGCCATACACGCTCATCACATATTGAACACATCACGTACATCATACAAATACATACACAAATCCAAAACCTGCAAGTCTCTTTCGCCACATATGTCCTTGATTTTAACAATAGACATACATTTCTTATATTAAATTCTTTTGCAAATTATTCCATGCCAAAGGTGCATAAGAAAAATCAGTTAACACCGAGGGTACATTAAAAAAAAGACCACCACTTAGAAGACCTTAACTGGTAACTAGCAAAACTAAGAGAAGGCACATTACTAAATGTAACCTGGAAGTCAGATTTCGTTTGGTAATTTAAAATGTCTGTTAACGTTTAATTGTTATTGCGGCTCGCTTCCTATTACAATCACAGTCATTCAAATTTCCATCTGTACAAAAATGAATCATAACCTGAACAATGAATCATAACCTGTATACGCTTTGTGTACTGTGATCTGTGTGAAAGGCCATGAGCATCTTACAAGAATAACAGTTTTTTACTTTTATTATTAGCGTTGACTCGTCTTTGAAGTCCTAAAACTCAGGTCAATTCCTTAAGCTCAACCAACGTCACCCTCTGTGCTCTCCATACTGTTCTCCAGGCCTTGTGTGAGTGCAAACAGCTGGCCAAACACCACAGGCTCTGCTCAGCCAATTGAGTCCGAGTCCCGAGTCCTGCCGTCACCTCAGTTCTGGCCTGTTGGAGCAACGGCCAGGCCACACCCCAAGCATAGCCCAAGATAAATCTGATTAACAGCCTGTTTGTGTACCCGGATTACCAGTTCCTAGAGTCTGGACCTGCCAAAGCTCTGTAACACACTCACACAGAGTATGAAGAGTTAACCAAATTACCAACGCACTGTTGATCACACCCAACCCCCCAGCAGACCTTTGTACTGACCACAGATCTGCCCAGAAACAAAAACACCCAGTACAGCTTGTATTAAAACAAAATACAATGGACACGTGTACGTTTACCTGCTAGGCCATGGATATGGCGGGGGGGCAGGGGTCGGGGTCGATTAATATTCAACAATCACTAAGCACCATATCAGGGGTGCTGCAGCACCAAAAGGGGGCTCAGTCTCTCCATCATGCGGTTCTGGTTACGTGCACTGTTCCTTTACATCTCATCAACATTTAGCTCAAATTATATGCATCACTCAAGCATAAACCTACACTACCAAAGGTTTTTGCACACTAGAGGTTTTTACCACTTATAGATTAATTTCATTATTATTGTTTGATGATCCCCTTTAAAATTATCATTAGGTGACTTTTTACAGGTCAGTACTGATGAATAATAAAGTACACTTTTTGGCTTATAAAGGTACTTAAACATACTGTAAATGCATAATGAAGATAGTGAGGATTTTCAGTAAATATATGAAGGGGTTAACATGCAAAAACAGAAAATTACAGTGACTGGTAGTGTGCAATGTTGTACATTCTGCATTGACAAACTGTTTTGCAGATTTTACAGTAATGTAATCTATATGATTCCCTTTAAAGTACAACTGTGAGTCAAACTGGACTCCTGGTTAATCAGTGGCTTTGTGGAAACATTCCATTTGATGAATAGAGTTTTGGATGGGGGTATTCCCCTTCCCCTCTCAGGTTAGGAATGCAATAATGGTCCTGTGCCCTCTTGTTCAATATGAGCACACTGCTAGCTCAGCACTAACAGCAGGATGGGATGGGTGGTCCAGTAGCAGCTGCCCCAAAGCCAGCCCTCATTCTCTCACACACACACACACACACACACACACACACACACACACACACACACACACACACACACACACACACACAC
>JBBPCW010264632.1:0-12289 GCA_037974425.1 Phenacogrammus interruptus
CCCGAAACGTAAGTCCAAGCTCGGCCAGAACTACCTTAGAAAAAAGAACAAGATGGAAAGCTGGTATCTAGACTTGTTTCAGAAGTATCTAGACTTAAACCCCATTGAGCTGCTTTAGGATGAACTGGACAGAAGAGTGAAAGCAAAACAATTTATAAGAGCTGCACACTTATGGGAACTCCTGCTGCAGAGTTTTTGAAATTTCTGCCGAATGAACATTGAGACACTGAACCGCTTAAATTTCAATACAAACAAACAGAAAACATGGGCTGTTCTAAAACTTTTGACCGGTAGTGTGTACACATATATATATATATATATATATTTTGTTTTTTTTTGTTTTTTTTTAATTATTCATATATATACTATAAATCACTTTAGTCCTCCATAAAATTGGGATGGTTATAACTGTTGCAACTGAGGTGCAGGATCGTTTACAAGTGACATTTGTAGGTTTCAAGAAACTAAAGGTTCATCATTCAATTCCAGCCTCAGGTTCTTTGGCAGAAATCTTCTGTACCTCATACCAGGCTTTATTGCATGGGCGACCGGGCATGTAGAGATGTTGCACCCAAACTGTGGAATGCATTCTTTCAGTCTCTCTGTAACTTTTCTTCTGTTACATCATTCAAATCACAGTTGAACCCACTTTTCTCAACAATATTCCCTCTACTAGATCTTGTAAAGCAACAAGATTTGGAAAGGAACAATATAAATGGAATAAACAACTAAGTAAACTAATCACACCATGACAGTCCAAGTCCAAATGTGCAGTGAGACAGGACAGATAGTGAGGTCTGAAATTTACGACCCAGTGAGCCACATGAGTTGAGGTGCCTGATATGACTAGACTGTGCGTTAAGTGATAACGGCAGAACCTTTTCGTTTTATTGCTGCTTTCTGCCATTTAGTGGTGTGTGTGAGGCCAGTGAGCCGTGTTTAATGTGACACCTCACAGAGAAACCTCCTGCAGGTGTATTTTATTGCCTAAACTGGTTTACTGGGTTTCTAACTCAGTGGACTGTCAGAGTGGGCAGAAAACCAAAACTCCAGCCAGAAACTCTTGTAACTGGCAGGCACAGAGGCTACAGAGGCTTTTATGCAACTACACTTACATAACAAAGCTATTGCTATTGTTTAAAAAATCTATTAAAACTATTCAACCTTAACCTAAAGGGTGAATATCATTTAGTTCTAAGTTCTAATGCAGTTAAAACAGCACCTTTAGAATTTGTGATGTCACAGAAATGGATGTACAGTACTTACCTATAGCTCTGGAAAAAAATGAGGCCATTGCAAAAATGTTTCTCAGCTTTTATCTTCAATAGGAGCAAGTACTGAACTGAACAGCTTTGCCTTAGAATAGCTGACAAATATTTCTTCTAATTTCCAGATAAAAATATTGTTCTTTAAATGTATGATTTTAAAAGGAAATGACAGTACATCAAAATAAGACGAATGTCACATTGCAAGTGGGGAGTGTTGATTACAGCAGTGTTTTTAGATTGTATTTCCTCATTAACCCTTAGGACTCAGTAAAAATCTGATTTCAACAAATAGAAACAGTCTAACCTGTGCTTGCTCTCCTACACATTGCTGCTCTTTTGCTCAAAATGATGCCTCTCAGCCACTCTCCCATATGTGATCATATGTAATGATATTGAACAAAAAATTAAAACAATTGATTAAATGCATGAGAAAAAACTAAATGGAAATACTAGTAACTTGACTTTTACTAGAGCAGATTCCTTTGGGATCAGGGCGACAGTAATAATATGTAACATTAAATTTATCATGTAAAGGGACCTGTTTGTTTGTTGTCATAACGAAAGTGCAATTTTTGAAAAAATCAGTCGAATCCTGTTTATTTTTCCAGCATTCATTGAGTTTCCACTTCGTCTCTAGTCTTCTGTTTAGTGTTTTTAAATCATATGAATCAGATATTGGCGTGGGAGCGCTCCCAGGACTCCATTCAGCTGGATTACACTTCATGGCTGACTTGGCAAGTAATTGTTGGTCTTACTGACACCAAAGGCCTGTGAGACTGCCAACTGTGTATGTAGAGATTATCAGATTTATAAGCATATGACACCGTACTTGATCTGTTTTACAAGCAGATTAGGAGTGCTTCAACAAAAACACCATACTGCATCTACAGCTCCGGCATTATGTCATGGTGGCGTTGATATTTGAGGCAATGGAGAGACTGCAGCTGTACTAGGAGTACTTTTTTGTCCTTTGACTGATTGGATGGCAAGAAATTGTGTTCCTTAAATGATTTTTTGGCTTAAGAATGCGGTCAGACGCACAACCAACAATGTAGGAACAGAATGTGATCATGGTTCACACTGTTTCACTGTGTGGAATAATATGATCTAATTGAATATCCTGTTGAAGGACTGAAGGTGTAACTGGGCCTGCATCCAGACATTTAACCTGTTTAAGCTATTAAAATGTCCACCTTTAGGGAAGGAGATGATATTGACTCTTAGTGTATTAATAAAATTTGATTTCAACCGATATAAACAGTGTAAAACAGTCCAAATCCAGTGTTTTGTCTCCTAAACGTTCGCCATTTGTTCCTCTTTCATGCTCCACCATTCTGATAGATCACCCAGTTACAAAGGTCTTGTATTTTCCTGTTGGTTTCTAAGGCCTAAATAAATTTGTGCATTTTTGTTTTTTATGAACATTTGCATGTGACCCTGCAACCTTGATTATTATTACATTACAATGTTTAAAATTACAATAACTTTGTTTCTACATGACATAGGAGCACCAAACAAAGCTGAGCATGACACCTAAAACCTCGAGCATCAACACAAACCAGGGGAGCTGTTTTGCCGTATGATGACCATTCATTGCACTCGCGCTACTCATGTTGTAAGGGTTAAAAATCTGGACATTAATGCCATGTTCTTATGTTTATTATTTCTCCTTGTTCCTGCTGGTTCTCTGGTCACTAATGAGGATGCACAGCTGCCTGTATGATTTCCCAGCTGTGGGGTTGTTTTTAAAGGGATGTTCTGTGCACACCTGTCCATGAAGGAGGCGCAGGCGCAGAATTCCATTTCTTAGAGATTAGTTTTATTTTCCAAATGTCAAACACAAAAAAGGCACAATGACCAATACTGCAAATTCTCAAAATTCAAAAGGACAGGTAGACACCAGGGGATAGTGTGAGGGTGGACTGAAAAGAATGGGAAGAAATAAGGGACTATACATACAGAAAATAGACAGCCATGACTTCGCATGCAGGTGGATGCAGTGAACATACTGCTGGTATCTTTTTCAACATAAAAGTCCCAAACTAACAAATTAAACAATGGCAGCCTCTAGCAGCTGCTGACCCTGGATGTCACAGCGATAGGGCAAATCAAAATTAATTTTGCATTAAAGCATTTTCTTTGTTCAGATATGGACAGAATGGTTCCACTTCAAACTACAAGAAGCAGGGTGGATGATCTTTCAGGGACTTACGAACACAGGTACACAGACTGCGAACAATCTAGCTTCTATGGATACTGCCACAGAAAGATTTCCCAAATAACAATATATGGAAAACTCTAGTTCTAATAGGTCTATGGGCTACAAAACATGTTCATGAAGTTCTTTGCACAAAATCACTCTCACATGAAGAGATCTCACCAGCTTTATTCTTAACAATTTCAGGCCCTTTCAAAATGAGCTGTTTGGACAGAGGGCCCAGTGTGACATAATACTGGACCAATTTACATAGAACTGCCCCCTCATCTGTCCAGACCCCACCCACTAGATTAGCTGAAGATCTGCCACTTTGTCTGCTGGTTTTACAAGCATAGAGATTGTGTTGTTGCTGCAAAGAACAGCACACATCCCTACACTTTCTCCCAGACAAAGAAAACCAAAGGACTCTATGGCTCCATTTCATTTTTGATGGCCATGTCCCAGCAACAATCGGTTTCGTTATCACTTAAATACTGCTATTTAAGGTGGAATGAAAAATTTGAATACGGAACTGACTTCAGCATCATGGAGGATCTGTCCGTGACAAGTCAGCAGACGAGGGAGATGTAAGTACTTTCAAATAATGACTTTTGTGTTTCTATCGCATTTAAGTATGAGCTAGCTTTCATTTCGAAAGCATGGGATGGGTGGGGCGTGGCCAGCAACAGCTTATTTGCATAAAAGTCACAGAGCCCAGAAACGGCTCGTTTTGAAAAGGACAGAAACTGTGAAGAATGATAAGATCTTTGATTTTGTGCAAAGAACTTCATGAACATGGTTTGTACAGCCCATAATCCTATTATAACTTTTTTTTTTTAAAAGGGAGATTTGCAAAATATGTCCCCTTAAAAACCAATGAACCACTACTGACTGGCTGTTCACCAATGTCTACAACAAGCACGGAACAAAGCACAAGTAGATGATAGGTTGAATCAATATCGGAATATCCTGGGCTGCAGCCCAGTTTGAACCCATCTTGAATGATTCATTTTCAAGGAACTCTGTATGCGTCAGAAGGGGAAAGGTGAACCCTCACTTTAAGCCACAACCTTCCAACTTTATTCTCTCCACTGGCAATAAAAAAATGTGTTAATTTTTGGCAAATGATTGAGCCAACTGGCCGGTTTGCTGAGGGAAGTGGTGCTAACTAACTTGGCTTCTCTATAATTTCAGGAACTGACTGAATTTTGGCATATTCTAAGCATTAACATCATCTGTGTTAATAGATGACCGTGAAAAGTTCATAGTCAGGACATAGAGTCATAAAACATTTGACTGATCAGTGTTGGATTTGGAAAAAGTGGGAATTTAGCATGGGGTACTGACCTAAAATACTCTTTGTTGTTTGTTGATGCTTTTGTTGCAAGGATCATGTTTGGTTTGGAAGGGGCACCATGAGAAAAGAACGGGGAGAATCTATATCTACTGGGAACATCCAGACAGTTCCTTTGATCCTTTAATGTTTTATAAACCGCGAGAGCAAACTTGCTGTACAAGGACATCTGGGGGTCCTCCTTCTCTAAAACAATGGCATTGATCCAGAAAATTTTCAGACTGTTTTGTTTCAAGCAAAGAGGTTATCCTCATCTCACAGGTAATAGCTTGCTTTACCAAAACTGTGAGGTTACATACATTATATGGACAAAAGTATTGGGACACCTATACTTTTTTCATAAACCTACATGACATCGAAATAAGTCTTTCATTACAACTGACATAATTCTGCATAGACTTTTTTAAAAGCTTATTTCAACAAGGGTCAATTATCATACTGACTGTGGTAAAATTGCAGAACAATGACAACTGATTGAAATAAGTCTTAATACACTTTTAAGTAGGCATATGAATGCTGCTCTTCAGTCAAGTGTTACGTTTTAGTTTAAGACCCCTTGTGTCCATACTTACAGTATTTAGGTACCTCTCATGTCTTCATGTTCTGCTTCCAAAAAGCCAGACTTTCTTTTATTTTAAATGTAGTCTTGAGGAACAGTTCTCAAGCTTTCTGAAGGACTTTTAAAGGCTCTTATTTTCAGTCCAGTCTCTGAACCTGACATTCAGAGGAATATTTTTATATACATACATTCAGACATGTATGAATCACTCAAGCATAATAAAGTCTAACTTAAGTTTTAAGCCAATGAAGAAACAGGTGCTGATTCCAGATGAACAGGCGATGATCAGTATACTGGTGGCGCTGAATGCTGAGTGTTTTCAAGACCATTATCTAGGCTCTTTATATCTTTAGGCACTTTGCAGCCTGTCACAGTAAAACATTTGTTCCCATTTCTTGCATTTAATCTACTCAATATGCCACAGATAAGACAGTTTGACAGGGGTAATATAGTATTTTAACACCAACAAGGTATCTCAAAGAAAAATAGAAATGTGGTTCAAGGTTTTTGCCCAGATAAGTGTCATTTACTTTGTAACATTGCGTCACTTGGTTATTTTTTCAGTGCCTCTGTTATGAAGTCCATATTTGCTTAGCCATTAAATAGAATGTTTGAATATTTACACAGCTATTTAGTACTAAACATGCAGAAAGTAAAATGAATAAGTCTCCGCCCCTGACTCTGTTTATTGTTTGCTATATAGATCATTTGCTCTATTGAGGTGATCTACCTTCTTTTTTTTCAGATCTACAAGACTGTCTGGCCCTTATCACCCTAGTTGTCTGTATTTAATGAACTCTACTAACTTGCTTGACTTTTATTCCTTAGCATCAACATAGAAGGCTTGGTGCATCCCGCTAGCAGGGCCTGTTAGCATGATTAGTCTAAACAATAGCTAGTTTAGCCATATTTGGTGGAACTGCTTAGCTTTATTACTATAAATGGCAGATGCATCAGCAGGTCTGGTTCTCCTCACCTGTGGACTGTAGACCAATTCCTGAGTGAAACTTGGGAGAATTCTAGCCTTCATCTGCAGCTGTACCTCATACGGTTATTTATTATTGATTTACGGAATCTTTACTCTCTTATTCTCTTGTTCCCCTTCAGGCTAATCCATTGCAGCTGTCAGAGCCTCTCCACTCCCGGCAGGTCCAGTCCAAAACAATCAGGCCTCGCTCTGACCCAGATCAGCGATGTCAGACGCAATATTAGCCGGCATTTCGCTTAAATTTAGCGTTACCGGAATCAGTTGGCTTCCACATAGTCAAGGTCTATCAATAATTCAACCAGGTTTGATGAAACGCAGCAAATGCAGAACTGTGGAAAACACTGGTGTGCAATCAGTGCTTACATTACATCTGAAAGAGACTAAAATATTAAGACTTTTTTCAGGCCCAACACATGACTCGGCTGTTTATCAGGATTAGCATCGTTCTCCACCTCTCTCATTCAATATGAGCATATTAAAAGAGGAGGTGCTCTGATGCAAGCCAGATGCCGCTCTGCTCCTCATTAACGGCTCATGTTGACAGAAAGAAATGTAATGATCAACTCAGACGACTCTTCCTTTTTCCCTTTGTCTGTTTGGAAGGGAGGTGGATTGGGGTTTAAAAACTGAATCAGGAAAACAAGCAAGTGATCCTAAATGTCAAATAAAATCCAGAATGTATGAGCCAGCATGGGCTCAAGGGTCAGAGATCAGAGTTCATGCGATGCTTACCTTTTCAAAGCAGTGCCATTTGGGATGCGTTGGAGCAAAGAGAAAGAGAAACACACGCACACACAAACTATAGAGGGCCTGAACTTTAAAGGTCTTTACACACTGAACGTGTTCATGCAGTTAAGTTCATTTGAGCGTTAAACTGGTGATAGCTTGCACACCAAACGTATTTGTGCATGGAAGATGTGCAACATAATTTGACATAATTCTGATCTCTTCAAATTAACTTTAAAAAGTGACATTTACTCACTGACTGATCATTCAGGACTTGGCATGGTGGCAATCAAGCTGATGGTTTAGCAATATGCCAGCAGCTCGATCTTTTTCACAACGGTCAAACGGATCAGTTCTCTGCTTTGTTTTGTCTGAGCTGTTTGATAAAGCTATTAGAATGTTCTACATGGAAAATGGAAAACAGTCTACTCAGTGTCATAGGAGGCTTTACTATAAGACACAGGTGGGCAATTGTCTGGGGCCTTGGCCGCCAATCCCTGTTCTACAACCCAAACAGCTGCTACACCCAACCCAAGCCACCACTGATCAAAAAATAGAAAACCTGCTGGGGTTTAAGGCTACCCCTGTCCAGTATAACTTTATGATTTTGGGTCACATTCAGTGTATAATGACCTCAGTTTAAAAAAAAACCAACACAAATGTATTACCAAATAAAAAGAGGAAAACATGACAATGCTGCTGTTGTTCCTGCAGTGTAGCTGATGCTTGAGCTCACGAAGGCCCTTGTAAATGCACAGCTGACCTTCTTGCCTTCTCACCATCTCCAAAGCCTTTTTAGTGAAGCAACAGGGCAGTAAAGACTTTCTCCAAACACACCACACTGCAGGCTGCTGAGTGATACATGCTCCATTGGCACTGACCCAACAGGTTCGAGATTTACACTGCCCTCATGTGCAGAAAGATCACTGACCAGCAGACTTAGTCATAAACCCCCTCCAAAAAACTTTCAAAAAGTAATTTCCTACTTAGCATGGAGTCCTCCCTTTAACTTCTTTTGCCTTTGACTGAGAACATAAAAAGCACAGTAAGGTCACACTTTGGAGTCGCTGATATGTTTCCCAAACCTACCGCAGCCACAGACCTCTGTGGTGAGCCAAGATAAAGGCATTGCATGATTGTGGTAATGTAATATATGGCTCTATTCAGGAAGGTTGGCCAGGCAGAATAAGAGATTTAAGCTTGGAATTTTGGTTCAAACTCAAATCGGCACCAACAGGACCCAAGCCTGAGAAACAGCTGTCCATACAAACCCAAACCAGACCACCAACAGGAAAAGTCATGTCTTTTTACCAAATAGTTAGTAATTTGGGGTTACATGTTATTGTCATTAGAGAAGTTAAACACCCTTCATCCCTCCATACAAAACTGAAGAATTCTGTAGTGTGGTGTTACAGTATGTGGAAGTCATTAGGTGAACGACACAAGGTGAGATTTTTATTAAATTCTAGCAGGCATTTGGACTTAAACTCTCCCAATTTAAGTAGATATCTGCCTGGTGTTCCATAACTGAGAGCATTGCCCTTGCTTGCCCCAACCACCCCCCGCCTCCCCCAGCCCATTAAAATGATTGGAATTGGTCCATTTGTTAATGAATTGGCCTTTTCATTGTTATCACTTATGCTGAATGGTGAAACCCACTAAAAGTCTTGCCATGTTCAACCTTTAAAATATGGAGATGACACTGTAAAGGTTTGATGATGAAACCAACCCAGCCCACCAGAGGTCTAGTTATATTAAAAGTGAGTAGGATGTGCTTAGTGAACTCATTAGGATCATTAGGATCCCTCTCCATTCCCGCCAGTTAATTTGGTTGGAAACAGTTCTTTTGGAAACACAGTCATGCCAATTACCCAACATAAGAATGTTAAATCAGTGCCAAAATGTATATGCGCGTCCTCACTTTACTCCTTACATACATTTTTCATCTCTCAGCTGAGGCTGTAAGCAATCTTAGCCTCAATCTTTGCTCTCCAAACATTTACATACCAGCGGGCCTGCAGTGTGAGGGCAAATCCAACCATTCCGAGTCCATCTATCTTATTTCAATCATCAAAGCATGTTTTACAAGACTCTCAGCCAGGTTTTGTAAGAGTCTAATACGCCAAGCCAAGTTATTACCGAATGTTTAATGAGTGTTTGATGCTGCTGTTGCAGGCTGTGCACACCTGGATGTGATAAGAAGCTTTCAGAACTAGAACCAAACTGTTGCATTCAGTTATGTTTGTATGTTGCACCCTTGTTTGTTTGTTATTTATTAGTCCTTTCCTTTGCTATGCAAGCTCAAGTGTTTTGCAACCCAGATTGAAAACATATTTGTTTAGACTAGCACTTAGAGTCTGGCTCATTTATTGAGTCTACGTTTTCATGCATTTCAGCAGGGGGCCAGATGGGAGGGGGGTTTGGGTGGGATTGCCGTGGGCCCACCAATGTTAACATGAATGTTAACATGAAAGAAAGATTGTATGATGTTTTCTAGTCAGCATGCTAGCTAGTTAACCCTTTAGACACCACCAAGATATTATATTCTGAAAAACTTTTGTGTCATTGATACTGTACAAGATATATTAGATGAATGAGAACCAGCTAAAATAAAAGCAAAGCACGGATTCTAACCTGCAACAAATGGTAACAATATAACAATAACTGGGACTGGGGTTTTTTTCAAACAGCAGTCTTGGAACTGAGGTCCCGAAACAAACGGAATAAAAAGCACAAGATCTTTCAGGTGGGTGGGGTGGGGAAATCCACAGAGGGAGTGGGAGGGTCCATAGAGTGACTGAGCGATGGCACGCCAAGTGGAAAGATCTGCAAACGGTGAGTGTGAAGGAGAGCAAACACTGGGTTTAGACTGTTTTAGATTGCTTTTCATTTGCTACAGTCTGATTTTACTAATACGCCCTGAGTTTTATTGTAAAAAGCTACGTCACAAACTCACAGTCAGACTCCTCTATCCATATCTATCCGACCTCTCTTTTGAATGCTGTAGGTTTCAGCCATGTTGGGACATGAATAGGGACATGTGTAGTCACTGTGGGCTTGCAGAGAACACCTGAGGCTCCTAGATGGCAGATCCTAGTCAACTTTCATTCCTTCTTAGGCCACTCTACCATATTAGTTTGGTTAAAATGAGACTAATCTGAGTAGTTAATGGGACATTATTGCAGGTTGGAGGTCCTTGTCTTGGTTCCACTGTGTGACATTGAACAGTTCTCCACCACTGGCCAGTATTGGTTTGGTTCAATCTGGTGTGACTCATTCCATTCTCATGCCAAGTCTCCAGAGCTTCTGAGGAGTAATATACACATACCTTCCATTAGTAATTCCTGTGGAGGATTAAATGATACACAGGATGTGATAAGGACAAATGAGGAACATCTGCTTTCATAGCACTGATAGCTGAACTATGTTAGCCTAGCATGTACCTATATCCATGTAGGGACAAGCTCCCCTTTTCCAGCTGTGACCAATTCCTGAGGAGGAGAGTAGTGGTGGCATGGCTGGCAGATGAAATTTTTGTCTGGGTTGTTTGCAGGCACAAACGTTTGTAAGACCTGAAGAGATGGAGAGTGTAGCTATGAAGCGTCATACATTTGCTAACATGCTTTTTTGCTTCATTACCGGAAATATTGATCTCTCGTGCTGGACCACTCAGCAAACACTTTTATCTGCTCAAGACAGTTACGACGTCTGCTGTGTGATGTCACTGGGATGGGAAATGGGTTTGGCCGGGGTGAGAAGTCCAGTAACAGGTACAGGCAGACACAGGCATGCACATCTGCGTCTAGCTAATGGTCAGCTTAGTTCCGCTATAGAAAGCAGATACATTTTTCCTTTGTGTATGAAGTCTGAGCTCAGACATGAGTAACTCCTGAGTGTTCTGCCTCCCAATGAAGTGGCCAGCTAATTTACGATTGGTCGCACAAGAGGGTAATTGTAACCATATAGTCATCATTTGCTTTGATTTCTCATTTTTCAGTGTCCAAAAAAGTTCAGGATAGTGATAGCATTGCTTGTAGACCTACCATTACACATAACTTAAAGAAGCAGGGGTCACCAACCATTTTGAAACTGAGAGCTACTTCACGGGTACTGAGCCAAACGAAGGGCTACCAGTTTGATACTTCATGTATAATAAACATGTTTTAAATGCTTTTTCCCAAATCTACAAAAATACAAATGTGGTTAAAGAAGAATAGCAACAGGATACAATTAAATGATTCATGCTGTTCACTGCTATTTTTAGAACAGGACCGCAGGCTACTCATGTGATCCCTGGGGGCACCCTGCTGCCCGTGGGCACCACGCTGCCCATGGGCACCACGTTGGTGACCCCTGCTTTAAAGGAATACTTCAACCATAAATGTAGTGGTGTATATTCATATCTGTTTAAGACATTAATTCCTCACATTAGTCATAACATGAACATAACAAGAAATTTGTTACAGGCACCCAGGTAACATATTCATACACTAGTATTAAAGCCTGGTAGTCGCAATGCCTGATCTGCATACCTGGTCTACCTGCTCTAGCAAGGGCAGACTATAGTTCAGTTACACACAAACTATGTTTTAGTTTCAGAAGGCCTGTTAAAAGCATTATTTTGAGAAAGGTGTTATGAGACATCACAGTTTTATGTGGCTATGGCGAGTGCCAAAGGTGTCGCTAAGTCTGGCTTAGTGGGCTTGCTTATTTCCTGGGGTTGAAAAAATATATTAATGTTTTAAACATTTGAGATCCTGCTGCAGACTGGTTAAATCCTGTATTAAAATCTGCCTTATTGTAGGAGCCTTGTAGACTGTTAGCTACCCATCTGCCTGTACTAGTGAAGGCAGAATTTGTTCTGATACATACAATATGGAATATGTCAGTTAGCATTGAGTCTATGGTTAAAGTTGCCAGAAAGTCTAAGCTATTGGTCTACTGGGATTAAAAAATATATTCTTGTATAATACAACTTAAATGGAACAATAAACGATGTATTAGATGCTTCTGCATTTGAAAATACACACCCTTTGCTATGGATAGGTTGGTTATAGAGTCAGTTCAAGTTAAATTAAAAACATATATGACATTTTTCACTCCCTGTTAATGTTTATAAGGCCTAGTGGTTAGGGCATTCGCCCTGCGATCAGAAAGTCCGGGTTCGATTCCCAAGACCGCTAGGCACCTCTGAGGT
>JBBPCW010264678.1:0-12285 GCA_037974425.1 Phenacogrammus interruptus
GCTGTATTAACTTTGGACCCATGTGTCAGTCAGGCCCATCTCAGCTGAATTGAATTGCTGAGGTTTGGTTCTTGGGATTCAATGGCACTGGAATTATCACAACACTGTGGCGTAAACCTCTGATGCCTTATCATTCATGGATTGATGAATGTGTACTTAAAACTATGATATACTGACAAGTGAAATCATCCTAAAGTGAATGGGATATTATTGCACCTTTTTTCTACAACATGTCATGTTTCCTGTGGATAAATCTCAACTAACAAGCTTTCCATGCCTAAAACAATGCTGATTTGATTTGATTTGGATGTTAAATTTGACTAATCAATTCTAATGTTTACTCTGTTCAGTTTTGATTCACTGGCAAATGTGTACGGGTGAGCATTTATAGTTTATCAATGCAATATTTACAACTAACACATTTTTCAAACATTTTAAACCCTTTTAAAGACAGAACAATTTATCCAGAATAATTTATGCTGTTGAGTGCAATGCTCTGAGAATTACCTGAAAAAAATTATAAATATAATGCTTAAATATATTGCCTGGTCACAAAATATTTTTACAAACAAAAATGTCCATAATTTTTACTACTTTTTCTTTTATTTGCATTTATTCTTATGGTAAATTTACTAGCAGAAAGACACTTTATCACACACTGAGAACAATGTGCTTATGTATAGACATACGAGGTTTTTTTTAAAATTAAGTTTGAGAATTAGAGCTCAGAATAGAAATACATGCTGGAGATGGTGCGAGATGCAGGGGTTGTAGATGAAAGAGTGCACTCTGTCATGGTTCACTGTTGCCCTTGTTCTATTGAGCTATACAGCTGCATTAACAGATGACTTCACTTTGTGATCTCTGCTGCAATCATTCACTCTCAAAGCCATACTCAAAGAGGTGTTTGCTCAGGTTACATTAACAAAACAAGTTTATTCTATATTACTCACCCAAGAGCAGGAGCATCCACATCTTTAGTCTACTGTTGGCCCATTTGTCATCTTGAGGCCAAGCCAAACGATTTTGATAGCTGGGATTGACCTTGAGTATCATAAGTACGACAAATTAGAGCTATTGGTTATGCACAGTGCTATTTATCCTCATAGTTTGTTGTATATAAGAGTGATATATTGAGTAAGGTTGTTCCTGACTGGTTGGAAGAGACTGTGGCATTATGTAGCCCTTTAAGTTAGACTCTCTTGTGCATCCACTGGCTTTGTGCCCTTCAGATACAGCTATGGCTCCATCAAACGTGCATATGTTAGCTGGCTAGTCAGATGAAAATAAGCAACAGAGATGACAATGGCTGCAGTCTGCCATCAACAAGCTTTTCAGGCTGGATGCATAACCAGTGTGCAATTGGTTGTAGTGCAAGTCAGCTAGGTAAGTAACAAAAGCTGTTAGCTGTGTTTGGAAGGAAAGTTAATAGCTAATGAGAGCGTGATGCAAGCAATAGTTAGCAAACTACCTACTGAGATGAGGCTGTAGCGCTGAGTTCCATTTACATCAGTCGGGGGAAGTCAGAGCTTGTAAAGATATCAGACCTGAGTTGCTGGAAAAACTGGAAAGCCATAGTTAGCAACATCTAACAATAGAAGTTGCTAACAGTTATAAGTTACCATAGCAACATGTCCCTAGAAAGGCCTTCAATGTGTGACATGATTGAGCACAGAAAGGCAGCAGTGCTAATATACACTATTACCACATCTTTCACTAATGTTCAAAGGCTTAACTGAAACAGCATGATGTGGGAGATGTCTAGATTGCCAGGATTCCATTGATTTTTAGCATAAACTGCTACATTTTTAGTATGTTTTAGTAGCAAAGGCTAAACCTTTTAAAAATTACTGAATATTGTAGGTACTATTTGACCTGAGTAGCAGCCTTCAAAGTAAACATTAGTTTGCTAGTTTCAGTCTGTGTTAAGTATTAATTTGTTGTGCATGTGGGGGAAAAAAGAAAACATTTGGGAGCTGTTGGACAAACTTATTTTGTAATTCTACCAGATGGTTTAACTTAAACACACATATTTTGTGTCTTATTGTCATTAAAAACATTGTGCTCCAGCATCATTTAACAAGCCATCACTGGTGTTTGTTGTATCTTACAACTTCTCAACTATGTGAACTGGGGGCTGTTTAGGGTTTCATGAGATTTTTTCCTAAATAAGTCTGTGCTATGAAACAAAACTGGGCATGATATATGAAAATGCACATCTCAAAGTAATTTTTCAACTTTTGCAGTCAGGACGAGATTGGAGGAAGAGATTGGAGCATCATGGGGCAGACAGAAGATGACCATGGGAAGGAACATGAGCGAGAGAAAGGCAGGCAACCAAGAGAAGTAAAGGAGATAGGATGGTATGATCTAGTAAACTGCACCCATTGAACATCCTCAATCATTAATAGCACAGTTTTCAAAGTCCCTGCATATAGTCATTCTGCCTGACACATTATTTATTGTATTTATGATTATTATCAAATGATTATATGATTATGATTATAAATGATATAATTGAACTGAGTCAGTGTTGCTGGGGCAAAGTAGGCCCTTCATTACCAAATACCCACTAGCTAAATCTTGATACCATTAACAAACTACCAAATATTAGATATTTCACTGATGGATGTGTGGGGATATGTGGGGATCTGGGATATGACAGACCGAACAAAACATTTGATCGGTTGACTGGTTGTACATGTTAGACTAGCTGCTTTTAAACATTGTGGTGTCAGCATGGGGGGTGAAGGAATACATCAAAAAGACCAATAGACAAAATGTTTGCAAATTGATTTCATGCTCCCAAGTAAAAGTATTTTTAGTATTTTTTTAAACATAAAAATACAGCAGTTTATTTTGATACATGGTGTGGCTTCTGTAATTTGTGGTTTATTTTAATATGCTTACAATTAGGATATATAGTATCATGTTTTAAAATTCACATCATTGTACCTTTCCACAACCCTGTGTGTTTCTACTGTTTTTCACTGTGGTGTATGTGGTGGAAAAGGCAGAGGCCACCCATTTACGTAATTGGGGCGGTTGGTAGCCTAGTCGTTAGGGCGTTCGCCCTGTGATCAGATAGTCCAAGTTTGATTCCCAAGACTGCTAGGCACCTCTGAGGTACCCTGAGCAAGGTACTGTCCCCACACACTGCTCCTCAGGCGCTGTGTTTGTAGCTGCCCCCTGCTTCACTTGGTGTATGGGTTAAATGCAGAGGAAGTATTTCATGCTGTTCACCCTGTGTGCTGTGGTTTGTTCAGGTATGACCAGACTTTCACTTTTTCAGTTTTGTGTGGGTAGCACTGTTGCCTCACAGTGAGAAGATACTGGGAACAAATTTCAGTGGGTGAGATTTGGAATTTGGAATTTGAATGTTCTCCATGTGTCCATGTGTAATTGTTTGTGTTTCTGTCCTGTGATGGACTGGTGATCTGTCCAGTGTGTTTCTCCCCTTTTTGACCTTAGTGCTGGGATTGGGTTCTGGCACCCCCAACAACCGGGGTTAAAGATAAGCAGTTCACATAATGAATGGAGAATTACATTAACTTCATATTTATGAAGTTGTGCAAATAAAATATACAGTAAACCCTTGCTTATAGTGAAAAACCGTGATGTGGTCAATAAAAAAAGCCTAAAATGCCTATTTTTATAGTGTAAACCCTAAATATGCCCTCAGACATGCTCCCAAAACACTTTAATATCATTTTAAACCCAGCTTAATACATTACCCTTAAAAATGTAAAGGTAAACCCGTATTCGTACTGTACAGTTTACTGAACTCTCAGTGCTATAATGTAAAATACTGATGTTATCCTTGTACTGTAATACATGCACAGACATTTTCTTTGGCATACAGTAATAAATGAATTTAATTTACAGTAGTAAAAATACAGGGCTTTAAGAAGAACACTTCATACAGGGCTTTTTTTTTTTTAGAACACTTCAGATGCTCCATGGGGGAAATTCTGGACATGTAGCTGTGAGGGATGTGTCAAAGGGCAGCAGCCAATCAGCAGTAACGACAAATAAATAACGTTCTTGGATTGGCTATATTCAAACCTCCAGCCTCCCAAGACGCGCTTTCTTTGTGTTCTCTGGACAGGACCAAACATTTATTTTATTTAAAAGTTATTTTTCATATGGAAATGCTGAATTACGTTAACATTTATATTGCAAAATTAGTCAGTTGTATTTTTCTTAATAATTTAGCACTAAAATGCTTGAAAAATTATATATTGTCACAAAATAAGCTGTGATGTGCGGGCCTCATCCGTCATGCCCCCTCGTCTTCATACTGGTTGTTTATGTTTGGGGTGATGCCACGCCTAGGCCCAGACATCACAAAAGCAAAAGAAACGGAGGATATCTGCAGTTTCCTCAAACAATTATTAGTTCGGTCCTGAACCGCATATAAGTGGGGATTACTGTAGTTATACAGCCACCCAGTAAAAGTGGTTTGTTAGATTCAGTTTAAAGCGCTTGGTATCCTCAATTCATGAGGACTACAGCTCCAGACGGAAAAGCTGTTTGCAGGATTAGCTGTGCTGACTCTGATGACCCTGACTCTTCTCCCAGATGAAAGTGTCTGGAAGAGGTTCAGGATGAGAGGTTTTCTTGCCAACCTGCTTCATGACCTTGCTGCTCTTCCGTGTTGGCAGACTGCATTCTGACACGGAATGGAAAGCTGGGGCCATTCCCCAGATTAGGTACACATACCTCATACCTACACTCACTGTCTAGTTTCTCATCTCCACTCACCATATAGGTGCACTTTGTAGATTAAAATGACTTTGTAGTCAGGTGATGTAAGGAGGTGTGTGTGTGTTTGTTTACATTATGAATGAGTGAGGCTCCTTTTTTGTCCCAGGAGGTTGTGCAGTTGAGGTTTTGAAACAAGTGGTGAAGTCTGATGGGAAGGGCTCTGCAGCTAATTCATATGCTTGTTTAGTTTACTATGGTGGCATGGAATGTTTATTTCATAAAAACTCAGTAATGTTTAGACAGTAATGTTAAGGTCTATCTTATCTGCACTCATGAGTTTATGGACTGTTTAAAAATGTTTCAGATGAAGAGACTATGTGGCAGTGGAGAGGTAGAGCTACCATCACAGCCCAAGGATGTGTGTGCAGAGCTACTCCCCTAATAAATACAGCTGACCTGCATTAGGGCAGTAAACAGTTTAAAAACAGATTCTTCAGCTATTAGAGAGGCCCATTGGGAAAAGGGTTGAATGAGTGAAAGATAAATTAAGTTCACTTGTGATAAAGGCAGAAAAACATTACACATAGTAATCATTAACACTCATTGGCCATTTTATGAGAAACAGCCCTGCTTTAGCTCCACCCTACTGGTGTATGGTTAGAAACTGAAGAACCCATTGGAATGTTTTTGGGAAGTGGACCACTTACTGAATTTAGCAAATTGATTTTGTACAGCAAAAAGCCCAGAAAATTCACAGATATTGCAAGAAAGGCTTTTTATATTTATTTACTATAATCTGCTATAGTGTACCAGATTTTGTCATGTAGCTCACCTCTATCTAATATACATTAGCAGCTGGTGACCAGTGGTTGTGGGTTTGAATCCCAGGACTGCCAGTGGTACCACTGAGATACTCCCCAGGTGCTGTGTCGCTGGCTGCCTGCTGCTCCACTCAGGTGAATGGGTTGAAGCCAGAGGACTATTGTAATTTCATCTGGGTTCAATATAGTATGTAAAATAAATAAAAAATGCATAGGCCTTGCTATTCTCTCCTTTTCTATAATAATTGAGTCTGTTGTTCTGGTTGAGTGAGACATGCAGGTGGCCAACCTTGACTACCCTGCATTGGGGCCTGATGGCTTGGGTCACCCCTGGGTCATCTCAAATGTTGTTTTGGTTATCTGTGACCTTCTTGTGCCAAATCAGATGATGTAATCAAAGAAGACTTGCTCCTGCCAGCAGATGTGTTGGCTCCTACTTGCCACTTGTTGACAAGGATTTTGCCATCCTCCAGATGGGCAAAGGATATGCAGATGAGTGTGTGAGCGATGCTGCTCATGTAGCTGATGTGCGCACACACATAGGCAATGGTAAGCAACCCCTGGTTCCAGTCAGCACCACTGTAAAGACATAACAGATAACAGGTTACTGTACTGTGCACCGTTTTGCATTCATACGCTCTAAATGGCTTTTTCTTTTAAGTTATTCAGAGAGTTTGGAAAATCAATGGATATCCATTTAATTGTGGTAATGTGGTACAGTTAAAATGAGGAATATATTAAATGATAAATATATATATTTGGACTTTAAAAATGTTATTAAATATGAAAAGATTGTGTGGTAAAAGCGCATTTTAGTGCATGTGTGCCTCAGAATTACTGTCATGGAACCTGACTACAAGATTCATTAAGGAAGCAATTTTTCAATGAAAGATTAACTGCAACAGTAAGAAAATGAATGCCCAGAAATCAATGTTTGTATCATATGCCATAGAGACTGATTTAGGTGTATTAAGGTAGAAGGAGATGACCTGAGATTTAACCAATTTTCTGCACACAGATAACCCTGTCTCTCCTACAGGCAGGATTATGTTATTTCCTCATCTTTCTCACTGTTTCTCTACCTCTCTTTTCTAAATCCTTAAAAGCCCTAAATCTTTTCGCCTTTTCCTGCGGCAGAGTAATCTCCACACCATGTTTCCACACATTTCTCCTCTCTATAATCCTCCGTTTCTGTCTCATGTACTCATGTCAGTGTGAACCTTATGTAATATTTGAAAGGCTGCAGGGTGTTCAGTTCATCAGTGTAATATAGCTAAAGCCATAAAGTACACACTGTATAGGTGAAGGTATACAGCAGCTTTACATTTGATACCTTCACCTATTTTACACTGTATAAGCCATCAGTCATCACTGATCAGTTCACACAAAAGACTCAACAAACAGCAATAATTGCAGACGGTTATGTAAACACATACATTGCCTTCTAATAACTGCCTGATTCACCAGAGATCTTTCCTGCCTCACTCATTAGAATGTGATTTGAAAAGTTAATTCCTTTAAATAATTTATCGTTTTTAAGGCAAAAAACAGTTTAACCATAGGTGCAATCATGTCTGTCTACATCCTGAATTGTTGTATTATGATGACAAATAAACTGAGATACTGAGATTATGTGGTGAGATGAATTAAAATCTTACATTAATAGCACTTTACTGTAGGGTAGCATTCAGAAGACTACATTACATCTACATAAGCATTTTATGACCACTGACCTAACCTATAGACAAGGGTTTATTCCAATAAGTGTCCAATGTCATTACAATTATTAGGGTGGGACTGAGAAAAGTAGCCCATATGACAGGTGACACATGCCAGAATAAACTTTTATGAGAGATCCAATAGATTTAAAACCAGAATAGATTTTAAAGCAGAATATTCCTCAATATCATAATTAATAGAATCGAACCTTCTCCTCAGAAGCAGCCTCAAAGTCATGAGAACAGATTTTTCTGATACTCTTCTTCCACTTTGGGTGCTACTGCTTGGCTGCTTTCCAGACCCTCTCCCTCTGCAGGGATTCCCCATCCACTTGTGGGCGGAGACCAACCTGAAAGTTCTCCCGGGTTCAAAGATCTTGTGTTTTTCAGTTTCTTCCCAAAACTTAACATAAAAGATATTTGGGCAATTGAGAGTGATAACATTTGAAAACCCTAGTAATGGTTATTATTATTACAAGTTTTTTAATTTACAATAACTTTGGCTCAATGTGACAAAGGAACACCAAACAAACAGAGCTCTTCATGATGTCTGACATCTCGAGCATGAACACAAGCCAGAAGAACTTCCATATAAGGAGATATTTTGCTTGATATTTTGTTTACTATTTGTTGTGCTGCCAGCACGGATCCATGCCTCTCCTGTTCTCACAGTTACCATCTGACCGATTCAGCTTTCTTTCCAGTAAAGGACACTCTGCTCTCCAATGCTCCCCTGATCCCAATGGCAATAGTTACAAATTAAACTGAAACCACTCAAATGAACCATTCATCCTGGCAGACTCAGACTGAGAAAATTTAGCAGGGTGACTAAGAACTTTATCTGCTACAGTTTCTTCTGCTGCTTGTACCTGATTTCCATTATGTGCCTGCACATATTTTTCTGCCAAATTGGAGGCTATTTCTACTAGATGCTCAACAATATAAGAGGTAATATCAGGAATAATTTAATCTTTAAATTGCTCTAGCACCATCAAACGTGTTAACTTGAATCTGTTAAGATGCTTTGTCAAATCCCTTGCAAACTCACTGCTTATCAGACTTCCTACAAAAACTGAAACATTGCCAGTATGCTTCTGGTACATTCTGGGAAACCTTAAGAACTGCAACTTCAACAGTAAAATAATTCCGGCTGTCACTTGTACTAAGCACCAAATAAGCTTCCTGTGCCTTTCTGTCAACACAGATTGCAGCGTAACTACAAAATCAGCCTCAGGCCTCTCACACTGTTCAAAAAGAGGAAAAAGTGTCTGAATGATCAAACTTTGAAATGATTTTTAAACCTTATGATGATGCATATGCTGCAGACACCTCTAAGCACTCAGTATTAATATTACCTGACAACTTACCCGCCTTAATGAGATTTAGGCTGCAGGTTTTCCTTTTCCAAAGACTGTCTTAAATGTCCCTGCTCAGTGATCCCCTCTTCATTTGTATCAGAAGGCTGCTGCACTTCTGATATCGGGCATGTTCCTCTGCAGGTTACCTTCCTTAATACTAGGGACTCTAGCCCAACACCCCTTATGAAAATTCACTATGGTTTCCTATGGTTTTTGTGCAGTAACCATGGTACTTTGGTACTACCCATAGTTTTACTATGGTTTATCCATAGCACTTCATGGTAGTTGTGGTTCTACCATAGTATACATATACACTTCATAGTTACCCAAACAAACATGAAAACCATGGTTATTTAATCATAGTACACCATGGTTAATTTTCGTAAGGGACAGGCCACACACAGCATTCACTTGCACCTGCAGTCAATTTAGGAATCCAATGACATGATACACATGTCTTTGGAGCATGAGAGAAACCAGAGAGCCTGGAGAAAACCCACGCCACAAGATGAACATGAAAACTCCACACAGGCCAGGGCCCAGATTCAAACATCCAACCTTGGAGGTGTAAGGTACTGTGCTACCCACTGCACCACTGTGGGGCCACTATATTGTACTTTTATAAGCCATTTTAAAATCATTTTAAGTGAGTAGTTCCTGTCTTTGCATTATATAAGGACTGGAAGTATTGCTGAATCTTGGTTTTCTCTTACACTATATGGACAAAATTATTGGGATGCTTGACCATTACACCAACTGAGACTTCAATAACACTGAATTCAAATGAATAGACTTGAATATGGAGTTGGTCCCCCTTTTTGCAGCTATAACAGCTTCCAGTCTTCATGTAGTTTCTCGCAGAGGGTTTTTTATGCAGTAAAGCCAATCACAAGCAAGGAGGGCAACACAGTGACCTTCTCAAGTTGGGGGGATCTGGAATGTGACCCTGAGACTCTAACCATTTTCACTGCAGCAATACCAAGATTTAATGAAAAGCCCCTTCATCAGGGAACACACCAGTTCAAGCAGTTGCACCCCACAACAACTAGTACCAAATTTCCTAAGTTACCTTTAGTCCCACAGAAGAAAGCATTCATCCTCCAACCCCAACAGCACTGACCAGCACTGACTCCAACTGACCAAAGTCAAACAAGGAACCACACCAGAATCTCACCCACAATAAGCAATAATATACAGAAACACTTAATCACCACCAACAACCAACTTTATACTATCAGGCTTTCCAACTAGTACTTAGCAGCCTTAACACTACCAACTCAAGACCCAGCTATACCTTTGTTGTTAAATAATTGCAATTTGTTGTTAAAATGAAAAAAATATAGTACATTGATAAGACATGTATGTCAATAGAATCGGTTACAAAAAGGAGGGTTACAGACCTTAGAACCTCCGGAGCCCTGCCTGTGCATGATCACAGCTCCATAAATTACTCTGAAAAGGAAAAACTCAATGACTATTGCAAAATGTTAATATAGTGACATATATAAGGTTAATTTTATGTCAGTTGTCATAAGACTTAAGTCATGTAGCCTTATCAGTGTTGACCTCCAGTACAGTGTTACCACAGTCTCTCCTGAGGAAACATGAATAACCTTTTTAAGTGTTGCAACATAGTGGCTGTTTTAAGGATATGATGTAAATTCGTGGGGTAAAAAAGCAACAAACAGTCTTTGATGAACGAGTGGAACTACAGTTTAATATTCCATAAGCATTTAAAGCTAAACGTTCTAACCTTGTGTTCAGAACACACCAGTGGAAGATCTATAAGGCATGGAATGCACAACTGCTGGGACCATTCTGGCAAATTAAAGAATATATATAAATAATGCGCCAGTGGATAGTTGGTTCTTGACAGCAGCTTTGGTCATGTTGGTCTAGCCTCTTTTCCACTACTGATTGCAGTTTCATTTGCATTTTATGTAATACTAAATCAGGAATACCAGTCACAAGCTCACAGAGCCTCATGAAAATGTTAATTTCAGTGTATTCTGAATATGAAAATGATATCCGGGCATGTGTCAGAAACAAAGACCCCACTGGTTGACCACCTCGCCAGCTACTAGTTGAGTTCATGTTGATTATGATTTCTCATGCAAATGTATTTAAATTACGGTCTGTAGATGCAGTAGATAGTGATTAGGTCAAAAAAAGAATAAAATATTTCTTTTAAAATGTGTATTAATGCTCCCTACACACTGTACTGTGTTAATAGATTAAAGTATGACTCAGACAACATTAGCATCAATTTGAGATTGTATAAAAACTCTATTGATTTGAACATTTCATTTCAATTTTTTTAACACAAGAACAAGATCCTTGGCACTCTGTGGCACTTTTGCTTGCTATTAGTTGCATGTTAGTCTGCATTGCCTCTGATGAAGTTAAACAAGATTGACACAGGCTACATAACCAGTCTAACCAATACTAATCAACATACTGTGTTCTCAGGGCAATAGGCAAGACAAGGCATTTTTTATTCAGCACATCATCATACACAGAAGTCTATCAATGTGGTTTACGGAGATAAAATAAGCATAACAGTAAGGAAGATAATATAATTTAAAATATGTCAAAAGGAATATCCAGATATATTTGTGCACTTTTGGGCTGCATAATGATTCAATGATATTTTGCCTAGTTTAGTTTCAGCTCCCATAGCTGACAAGCTGCCACATAAAAGAAATATACTTAGGGCCCAAACCACAGAATGGTTTGAAACAATGTGTTACACTTTTGAATTAAAATTTGATTGAAAGCCAGCGAAAAAGATCAGAGGATGTGTTCTGTTTCCTTGGCTATACTCTAGTAGCAGCACTTTGAATAGGCTCTAGCTGTCTAATGGTCTTTTAGGAAAAAAGAAAACACTGCAATAATCAACCCTAGCAGGATATAAACGAGACAACATTTCTAGCCTGAGTTATCTCCTCGAGATACCAGGATGCTGATTTAATTATAGCTTTAATGTGGCCACTGAAACTAAGATCCCCGTCCATGATCCATGATTATACGTTTTTGGCTAGGCTTGTAGTCTTTATGGGCAACATACACGCTTTGTTGTCAAACATAAATGTATCCATCTGGTCTGGTATTTACATGAAAAAAATATTGTTGCATACAGACTTTTTTCATGGCATAAGTACAAAAGTCATTTGGTGAAAATGCTGGATGAATCAGATTGCCCACATATCTACATCACTATGATAAGCTTCATAGAAAGCATGTTGAACAACAGGGGCGCAAGAATATATCCTAGTGGGACTCCCCACCTGATTTCCTAATTTGTCCAGTAGTATTTTATGTGTCAAAGACTAGACTAAAATCTAGCAGTACCTAGGACAGTTATTTTACCTAGGACTGCAGATGAATGTAATACTTAAATGATTTAGATGCATTATTATTTCTTCTACAAAGTTGTGCCATCAATTGCAGAAACTCAGACATAAAAGCCAAATTTTTGGTGTGGATTTTGTTATGTCACTACTTGACTGTATGATGCTTTTTCTATTTTCACTTGCATGCTAGAAAAAAGATGCAAACTTGTTACACTTTATTACTGGTACTCTTACACCTGGGTTGCAGTAGCTGAGTAAACGGTTAGGGTTGGGCCTCATTCCAACCAGCTGATTGGAATGAGGCCCTTACTAGTAAACAGCTGTAAGT